>JAQGBU010000972.1:0-16691 GCA_034698605.1 Isotoma decorata
ATCCCCATCACAAGTATTAGGGAACACACGATCGCAACTCTTAAAGGCCAAGGATCTGTACAAAGGACTCTAATACTTCCTTGTAGTATAGTACACTGTGTACTAGTGTATCTATTTCTGAAGAGTACACTTTTATGATAAGGACAATTTTGTTAACACAGTAACACAGAGTAGTTTAGGGTTTTCTATATATATATATAAATATATAAAAAAGGATTTGTAAAGTAACAGACAAATTGATATACACTTTAGTTCTTAGAATGGTTCCAAAATCAATAAGGTATTGAAGTTCTGCTTTTGGGATAACCTACTTTTGTATTTGTGCTTTTCTTCTACTTTACTTCAACAATTAAACAGTAAAGCAGTAACAAAGAGCCTTACAAGATTGTCATGTGCGTCCCAAATTCTTTTAAAACTGCACTACACTATAAAATTGAAGAATCTTAAAATAACTAAGTGACACATTTAACCCCAAAACAAATCAAATACAAATAATAATAAGGTACTACAAGACTTAGTCTTTATATTCCCATACAAACACGTGTTTCAGATTTTTGGGTTCTGTAGGTGCATTCCTTGAAAACGTCGGATTTTTATTTTTGCTTCATCAGTTCCTAACCTATGAAGAATGGGGTTTGGGGGAACCTAATATTCCCTCATTTAGTTATTGAATTGGGCCCTTGCCCATTTCTTCACCTAAAACTAGATTTTTTATGAATCAAATTGCCGGTAAGATTCTCGGTAATTTGTTGGAATGACTGAGTATGCAACGGATAGTAAAATGATAAAACGGAAAAACTGAAAGAATGTTTCCAATTAATATGTAGATATTTATTTAATTAAGAAATTGATTAAATATTATAATATGACCGGAGTTTTCTGAAATTACTAATAATTTCAGACTCCGAATTCAGAAAACCCGAAATTTGACTTAATTAAAGATTTCTACTTAATCCTTAAGGTTGTCTAATTTTTTATAACCAATAAATCATTAACTTAATTCTAGCTAATAATAGAAAATTTCAGTTTAGGAAAACTGAGAACCAAGAAAATCTCTTTTTTCCTAATTAATTCCTAACTGCTTATTGAATTCGCACCCTAAACTAAATCGGAGAATTTCGGAGTTTGTCTGAAAATTTATCCTCCCAAAAGACAAACTCCAGACTAACTATAAATTTTTTTAATTAAATCCCCGGGTCTCCCTTGGTCTCCGATAAGATTCTTTTCGGACTCTCAGTGACACCATCACCAGATTCTTAATAAGATTCTGTCCCAGATACCCCCATACCTTCCCATAACGTTAATTAACAATTAATTTTCTTAAAAAGAACCATACCCAAAATCTGTTGCTAGACAAACATCTTGGCAATGGAAATCTATTAATCAGGCAAGTGCACTGATCAAAATCTTATGAAGAATGGGTTTTGGGGGAACCTAATATTATAATAAAAGAGAGAGACAACAGACTCAAAAAGACTTCAGATTAACACTGGAGCATTTTTCATTTTGCAATGCTATTTTTAGGATGAAGAGAAAGGACGCTAAATTAGATGTTAGTATGGAGTCAGTACTCCATAAATGTTATCTTTAGTTTTTAGATTTAGGTAGGAAACAAAATTTAGTCAGGTAGGCTTATTACATTTTAAATAAGTTCAGGTAGCATAGGAATTTAAGTTAGAAAATATCCCTTGCTACATAAAAGACTCATCATCTTATTGAAAGATGAAACCCCCTACCCTAAATCATAATAAATTTGCCTAATTTTAGCTTGGAATGTGATACGAGTTCTCTCTGCACCTGGACAGAGAACTCTTATCAGCATTCCTTTGGCCCATACATTCAGGCCTAATAATTCCTGATAAACCCTAAAACCAGGAAAAACTGTATTATCACTAGTAAAATTCAGGAAAAAGTGGCATTACGGACTTGTTTCATTCTGGGGAATTCATTTTATGCCAGAATCAGTTTAGGGTAACCTTTATCCTTGGTAAGGAACAATATTAAATTGGGATAGTGCATTAAAAGAAACGAGCAGGAGTTGAGACTCAAAAAGAGACTTCCGTCAGTTAAAAAGAAACATTTCAATTTAGCCAACAGAAAGAACAAATTCTCATTGGTCTTAGTTAGATTGTCTCACGATTTGATTTAACTAAAGGTTAACTGAAGCATAAAAATAAAATCATGATATTATTGATGTTCCTGATAATTTTAAGCTGTTTATTTTACTTAAATTCCATTCTGCATTTAGAATTAAACTCCAAGAGAGGAGTAGACTTTTAAATTTATTGAACAACCCTCAAAGCCGGGTTAATACTCGGTGAAGAACTCTTACTATTCTGAGGGCCGCAAATTTCACAAAGATTTTAATTACTCCATGTGTCAAAATTCAAGTTCCCATATGCAGAAAACCCATAATTTATTGTTCCTTGTAGTTGCCACTCAAGCAGCAGGACTTATTGCACCAGTGAGATTATTATAAATGCCATCATGAGCTCCAGAATCGCCCGCTTCGAATTTTGATTAGAGCTCAACTTATTAACCATCTCGTATAGTAATTAACAAAACGAAGACCAACTGCATTTCATTTAACTTTAAATCTAAATACTTCTCTCTTGGTTCCTCCGTCTAGCTGTCCTCTCTCTTATTCTACCTGTGTCTCTTTTTTCCTAATCTTTCTCTACTTTTTTATATCTCTTGACCAGTTTACGCCTTTTAGATGTCCACTAATTTGTCAGTGAAAAGCCTTCTGGCCAATTTGTTCCTTGTGGAATTACATTCAAATGATTTTGGTCAATTCCCTATGAAATTCAATTGTTTTGAAGTGGATGAGCAACCGTCATCAGCAGATGAAGTGAGTAAATTATTGCACTCATTATTTTGCAAGTTGGTAAGGGATGGGCGGAAGGTCTTTATCCTACCTTATGTGTGTATTATTACCCACATCAAAACTTATAATAGAGCATGTATCACCACCACCGGTATTACCCTATATACAATTACACTTTTAAAATTACTTGAATGTACATAAAATATAATATTCAAACTGCATTTGCAACCATTGCCGTCATCAGAATCTTCACAACCATAATCTTAGCCCTTAAGAGAAGAAATTTCTACTTTTTCTCTACTTCTCAACACTTTTTGTTGCTCCAGATCAAGCCAGATTTGGAAAGACAAAAGCAAAAAAAGGGCCATATAACATTGCTACCAGGAACACTATATACGCACATTATACATTAAGTTCCAAAAATAAGATGTTTAAAGAACCAAAACTTTTATTACTATCCAAAGGTACTAATTAAAGAAGTCTACGAAGAGTGCAAAGCTTTCAAAAGCGTGAACTTCATCTCACACTTATTCTTCAAGAGAATGTTAAAAAATTGGGCATTTTAAGAAAGAAGTGGCATCACAATTTATGTTACGTGATTCGGAAAGTAATGACTCAGAATTACGTATGTAATAATAATATTAGTAACAAAGGTGAACTGCCTTCCCTTTAGTGCTACTTTAGACATGATGTGATTGTGTTTATAAGAAAGTGCGATGGAACGATTATTTTAAGGTGCATGACACAACAACATCTCTATACTTTTTTAAACGAATTTATACCACCTAAAATAAATATCTAATGTAATTTCATATATTATTACTACATTACATACTTACTGCACATAAATAGGATTCAGCCTTATATTATTACTAGTCGTATGCACAATTTCATCGTGAGAATTTTATTTTTGTGCTAATCTAACTGAAGTGAACCAACATAGAAGAATACGACTAGGAATCTAAACAAATTTTTCAGTTGAAGTATTAAAAGTATAAAGATGCAACTCTCAGGGTGGTAATAGCACATAATAATAATGATGGCAGTCGGTTCACTCGGCAAAATGATAATAATGTGACAGGTGAAACGATATTAATTTGCTGGTTGGAATGATGCAAAATATGGACCAAAAAAAATAATATATCGAAGCGTAGCTCAACACATAAATAAAACAAAACTCACAACAGATGAGAGTTCAACTAAGGATTTTCTCATTTTATTCTTATTCCATTATTTTTATTATTTTATTTTATTACATATGACGAGAATGAGGTTTATAATCTCAATTATTATTATTTTTTTGGATGATGGTCTAACAAGTAATTTGTACTTAGCTGGAAGTAAGGCGACCAAAAGATGAGTTCATGGTATAAAATTAAAACAAAAAAGTTAATTGTTTCTTATTCTATGTTGCATGCTTTCTAATAATGGTTATCCATTGGACATACTTCCCCGTTCTGCGTGATAGTTAGTTGAGAAAGGTATAAAACTTATTAGTAGGTAAGTATTTAAGTAGAAATTCAGCTCTTTTTAAAGATCCACAAGCCATTTATAATATTATAAGATTCCATTGAGCGTGTAAGGTAAAAAAGAAAATATTGTATGTTTTTTTTTCAGACAGGCAATTTTTAATCTGATATTTCTATCTATCACTCTGTCCCATTATTACAATTATGTAAAATCTTAGAGACAAATATTAATGGGTTGTATTATACCCCACCGGCTTTAAATAGTGGTTTTACACAAGAACAAAATGTACCTTACCTTCCCAGGCGTATAAGGTTTACTTGAAATTAATCACAATATTATTATTACATACCTTATCTGAGAATATGACTATTATTATATCCTAGGTGGTCACACAGTCTCAACATCATCTTTATTTCAGACATTATTTTTATGCAGGTGTCGCATCCCAGAGCACAGACTTCCTCAATCTTTCTGTCGGTTTTACTTCAGATAATATTATTATCTTAAAATCTTTTATGTTATTGTCTCTCTTCTTTTTTCATTCTGTAACACGTTATGATTAACACATATTTCCCTTCTGTTCTACACTTACCTTGGATTCATACTTTTTTTGTTTTTCTAATCTCTACCGTAAGTTCTTAATAGATTATGTCTTAATCCATGTGTAATTTCAATAGTGAAGAGAAAAGGAATTAAAATATATACACATTTCAGTATTATGAACCTTAGTCTCCTTGAGTAAATGTAATTAAATGGCATAAGTGACACTTGGCATCAAATTCAACTCTAATTTGAGACCAACTCATTTTTTATCATGTGTACATCATCCCCAGTAGTAATACTAATACCCATTTTCTTTCTAGTTTTTCATAAACTTTTAAAAATCTACTGGTTCATCCACTCTTCAGAATTTAATTATAGTAGATAAGGATGATGATGATGGGTAGTGGTGGTAAATACTGAACTCAACATTCGAAAACAATGCAAATAAAGTAAAAATTATAATTGCACCTTTCTACCTTCCGTGAGAGATTTTCGTGGTCATCAGGCTAAAAAATGATTAAAAAGTAGAGTTATTGACCACAGGTCGACAATCTAACTGCTAACTGATGGTGAGTAATAATACAGGTAATAATAATATTATTATGTAACTCCTCCTTCTACCTAGATCTATCGTGTTTTCTTCAATTTCCTCCAAGTGGCATTTTTATCTCAGCAAACTAATAAGCCAAAAATTCTCTCTCACACACATCCATCCGATCCATCTAATATTGTCTTCAAACATTATTATTATCATTATTTGCATTTCAGGACTTTTAGCTAGAAGAAAAAAAAATACTTAAATAGAGGAAAAGGTACCATACGTTTTTTCTCATACTAATTATCATTATTATTAATACAAAGAGCTCACAACACAAACAACGTATGAATCTCCCTAATATCTCACATCACAATAAAAAACAGATCAAGCACGAATCTAGGCTCAAGTATGGATTACATATTTTTAATGCATGGGACAACTACAATCTAACTTAGGTCAGGTGTATGAAAAAGTCATTTTCCTTCTCTCTCTTTCCCTTACTACTACTACATCAGATAATATGATTCTACAGTGGTCAGTTGTCATTGTTAACAATTATCAACAGTTGTTTTAATTTGGCTGAGCTATTATTCTATTCTGATTTTAATTTCTGACACAAAATGTACTCATATTAAAGACAAGTATTATCATTATTTTAATTTTGATGTGGAAAATTTAAAGAAGAGAATAAACTTTTTTTAGCATGCAATTGAGCTTCGTTTTCTTAACTTACTACCACTACCACTACTACTACTACTTCCTAGCCTTTCCGTCCTCTTTGATGATACTCATTTCGTACTCAACATCTTATAAATCTTACACATTGTATCTTTACTCTTGAGTATTACTTTATCTTAGAAATCATAGTCCTATATGTAGTAGTATTATTACCTCATGTATGATTATTAATAATAATATTATTGCATTATTATTATTTATAAGCCGAAAAATACCTAGAGATCTTCAAAAGCGAAGAATAATCTCAGCTAATCTTTTAAAATCCCTTAGGACTGAATAGAAAGGTGGAATACACTAAAAAGTCAACAGTAAGACCTCACTTAATGTATTATACATATATGTGTGTATCTACATTAATATTATATTGTAACACAACATTATCTTAACTTGTAGGATGGACAAGATAGTAGTGGTGGTTGTGATGGGCTTAAAAAATAGGAAGAACAAGAAGTATGAAGTACAAAAAGGGAACAAAAAGTTGCTGCTCATTCTACTAAATATTGAAAAGTTATCTGTACTTATTTACTTGCTAACGTCCACGACGTCATATGTAGTTAGATACAGATGCAATGTAAGATGACTGAAGATGAGAGCAAAGACTACTACTACAACTACCACTAATATTATTATTTTTAAGATTATTATTATATTTTAATTCAGTGTAAAGCCTGGTTCGTTAATTGAACTTGGTCTCATCGGTACTTTTGTGTTCACCTGTACACTTCAAATGCGTCCATATTTCACGTTTCCTTATTCATCTCCCTTCTATATCTTATTCAAGGAGGTGTCATACATTACAATGAAACGAGCAATAATAATTATTAACTTTTATGAATAAATAGAACAGCCAGATTAGTCAGTTTTTTTATTTTTCTATTTCTCAATCGAACTCAAAGTTGATTCAGAATTGTCCTCACTTGTCAAACTTTTAATAGTCTTGGATCAGTTTCCTTTGAACTAATACTTTCTATACGTATATGACTCACTAAAAGTTAAATTCAATCTCATCTCAGACATTTCATCGTTAATCTAAGAATCTCAAGTACATTTTAGCCCGTGACGTATAAACAAAACTTAAAAAGGCATAGTAAGCAGTAGTAGTAGAGGTGGTGGTGGTGGTGCCAGTAAGGTAATCATGTAAATGTGAATCTTTCTACTAACTAAACTAATCTTAAAGTGAGTACGTGAGTAATGGTTGGATGTTATGAGGAAAGAAAAGACCCTCATTTATAACCATGTGAGTAAATGAAGTTCAACGTCCTAAAACACATTTCTTTCTTGCCTTTCTTCCTTCTTTTCTCTCAGAATTAGTTACTAGATTAGATTTTAGTATTATTGTTATTATGGTCAAACCAAATATCACTCGCCTCATGTGTAGACAGACAGAGTCAGAGAAATAGTGATGGGGACCACTAAGGAAATGATCAAAAAGCATTTCTCTGATATTTTAGGATTATACCTATTATTATTATCACCATTTTACAACAACGTTTTACCTATTAGACGTAAAAAATATTAGAGAGGCCCATTCATTAATCCCATGCATGAATTTTAATGAAAGTTTGAGATTTGCAAGCGTTTTCGGACGCTTGGATACCCGTGAGGTCAACCTGCTAAGAGTGTGGGTATGGGCCTACTACTAATAAACCCCAATTTCTGTGGGTTCAATTGCGCCCTATGAAACGCACCCTTGAGTATACACCCGCTAGCACCTCTGAACTCACTCCAATCATTGACATTGACAGGGTCGCTCAAACACTGATAAGCTTAAGAAAAAACTTCATGGAATATTCCTTCCATAGTAAATAACACACTTAAAAACAATCCCATCATTGACCATTAATACCAGACAATCACCAGCAGGTTGATAATTTTCCCACTTGAAGAGCTATTTTCTTATCCCACTGGGAAAATGGGAAATTAGGAATGTATACATAAGGTGTTGTTTTCCCTATTCCCCATCTTTTTCCCCTTTTCCCACCTGGATTACAGGTGAGAAATGGGAATTTCCCAATTTTACCACTGGCAAAAAGACATAGCGTGCAGATGGGATAGTTAAACAAATCAAAGCATATTTTTTATCTTGTTGTAAACAAAAATTATTCTTCGTCTTACAAGTCATCTAGAATTTCATGTTTTTATATATGCACAATTTTCCTTGTGTTTTCTAGCAGAGTAAAGAGATTGATTTTGGATTGAGGTTAATACTAGGAGTTGAATATTAAAAAGATGTTTGATTCAGATTTAAATATTATTATTCAACAAAAAATGGACTACTATCATAAGAATGCATCCTCTTTCACAAAATACTTTCTTTCTAATAGGTCAATATAGCTGAGATCACTAGGTAAATCTCACAAGAAAGGAGAAAGCACTATAGACAAATCACTCGTACGAGTCGAGATTGGTTGAAAAGACAACAATGGGAAAAATGAGACAGGTGACAACTTCACTAAAGGGACTGCCTTTCAATAAAAATCAAGTGTGCGAGTGCGACGCTTTTGTGTAATCGTGAATGCAACAAGCATGAGAAATCTTTTCATACTATTTATCTCGTCCATCAGAATTGCTTAAGATTGGATACGGATGTTTAAGGGATTAAGCGATAAAAAATACTCTTTTGTACCTTTTATAAATCTATATTACCTCTTTTTATTAGATACAAAACGAGCACATGTGCACACGCTTATATAACTATCTTCCACTATACCACATAAATGCACACATACAGGCTTGATCTACTTTCAATACAAAAATATACCCCGTTGAATAAAGAAATAAATCTTTAGATTAACAACTACCCTAATTGATACCAAACTTATGGGCTAATTAGCACCACATTTTTAAAATCCTTGCGGAATATTGCATTCAACGATGATAAAAAATCCATAGTATATCTCCTGACAGCGGTATAAAAAAACTAGTAAAAGGCGTCTTTGTGATGTTTGAAGCTAATTGGTTTCGTTGATGATGAATAGGATTCACTTTAAACATCACCTTAGGGTTTGAAAGAGCTAATAATACAACATGACGGCCCATTAGAGATAATCAAACTGTAAAGTTATAAGCGCTAGTCATTTCTTAAGTCTTACACATGAAATGACAGTATGAGGTCATTGTTTGCCGAAGAGATGGTTTGCTACTCTTTGAAATTGAGCCTTGGATAATAATAAGAAATAAAATGTTCTTAGCCATTACTTACTACCAAGGATATATATACGGGATCCCTGTAGATCCTCTCAACACTACTATTATAAAAAATACATCAATCATAAAATAAACTTATTTTTTTATTTTTACCTACCCAACTTAATCTTTGTCCCCCTTTGCTTATACAAAGAAAGAGGTGGTGGTGGTGGTAAGCTTATCCTTCCCATCCATCCATCCATGTGATTTATAAATGGATAGATGAGACAAGACACATATGAGCAATTATGAGAGACAAATTATAAAAAACGTATTATCATGATTGCAGAATGTATAAACGTTAGTTAGTGTAAAGCTCTACTAGTGAAGGATTGTCAACAGAACAGGGCAATGTACTTTTTTTTATGTAGTAGTTCATTCATACCTATCAAAACACCAATTAAGGTATTAACACTGTATCAATTAGCTTTTAGCTATATAGGTGTGTATAAAGCTGGGTAGGAAACAGGTCACAAAACTTGAAGATTAAAAACAGGAAGTAGAATCTTGCTTTTCAAATATAGGAATTTTATTGGCATCAGATCCCTTGTAGTAAAACCACCAGATTTTAATAGGACTGTAAGAAAACAGTTCGCAAATAGGAACCAACAAGCTTGTTAGTTTAAAGTGCCTTCCATCATCATCGTGTCATTATTAAGCATTGCCAATAGTAAATATAGTAGTAGTTGTTGTAAGTATTGTATAAATGACCTTAAGAGGCTGATGATGGTGAATATGTACAGATAATATTGTAAGGAAAGTTTGTTGTTGTTGTTTTCTTGTACGTGGGATCCCTACATGGTTGAGATCAGATCACAATAAATGCAGAATATTTCTAGTTTGTCTTGGAATGTAGAATGGTGGATGAAACATCATCATCATCATCATTTTAAAGGAACGCATGAATCTCTTTGAATCGCATGTATAGTTAGATGCTTCATTCCGAAGAAACTAGTTGTTCTCGTAAGCTGTGTGTGTGTATGTCTTGAATTAAAACGACATCGCCTCGTGGGAGTGCCGGCTGTTTTTATCAAAAGATAATAATATGATGTGAAATGATGTCCACTAGTAAAATCTGTTTCTTTCTATTCTACTAGAAGAATTTACGTTTTGCATATTTTACTGAGTAATTCTACCGCATTTATATATATGTTATTCCTCAGGAAGAAAGGAATTTGCCGGTGAGTTTTGGTCTACAAATGATGATAGTTATGCGTAGGAGAAAAAAATTTAAATATTTGACTTAGAAGAAGGCAGAAATAAATTTTAATGGACTTGCAAATCTACAAATCTTAAAAGCAGTTGAGGGTGAACTGTGTCGCCGGATTTACCACGTAATATAGTAGATGTGATTCAAATTCTAATGAACTATGTTAAACTTACGGTGCTAATCTTTAAGATTTCTTCTTGGGCAGAATGCAATATTAAATGAGTGGCGATCGGCATTACAATAAAATGTTACATCATCATAGGAGTTCTTTTAAAATCAATAAGTTCTGAGAAAACTATTTTTCAGTGGAAAAAGCTTGCTGCATAAAATACTAGTTTATTTCAAATATTGTTGGTCCCAAATCAGAAAAGAAACGAACAACTAATTAATTTAGTAAATTCGTGTCTTAGTTTCCAAAATTTTAAATAAAAAGTTGAAATTCCCTTCCGTTTGTAATTAGTATTCTACTACCTGTTCTCAATAAGCCAAACGTATCACTAATCCCTTCTTATAACTTGCTTGTTATTCCAGGGGTCGAAAAACGCACCGTCGATAACTAAACCAATTTCTTTGCTTGCTTCGAATCTTGCTTCTTAGTTTTAGGTTCTAGTATAATTTAGGATCGTAAAAATTTTTATATGAAAAGAATTGGTCTTACAATTAGCTTCAAAAACCTCGGCTCTTTAAACCTGTAAAAATCCTCTAAATAAAGATCAAACTTTACATTACAGAACCTAAGGTAGAACTCGAGTACCTTTGGAGTGCTGAATATTGTTTTAAAATAAAATAAAGGTAAATTTAATATTCCTGCGATGTAAAGCTATCTATATGACAACTGGTTGTTGTTTCTACAAATCAGATTAAAAAACTATCTTTCAACCGGACTGTCCGTTAAGTTTGTTTTTGTACCACAAGTTCGCTCCAACTTATATTGACAGGTATTTTTGCATTAGTCTACATAAGGTACATTTTTCCAAATCTATTTGAACCAAACATTATAAAATGCAATAATTCATAACACTTTTTTCTCGTCAGAACTTAAGCACGAAGAAATGGTTTGCATAACCATTTCTTCCTGTTTACATACTGGAGTTAATATTACATAACAATAAACTGATTTTAAAAACCCAAGCAGATTTTATAATTGATCATGAAGCTCAATGAAGTGGTAAAGTTCACTTGAGTTGAGCATCAAAATTATTAGATCGGAGATTCGAAGATGCAGTTTTATCAATGAGTAGCCCTATCATTCTAAAGATCATACATTCATGAAAAAAAGTAGCTCAATCATAGGAAAATTATCAATCATAGAAGTTCATTTTATTAAAGAATAATTTAAATGAAGAAAACAAACATTAAAAAACTCCCAATTAAAGATCATTTGAAGTGTCAGTTCGGATTGATAAATTGCTTTAGACTGGCCCACTGATCCTCATTAAACTTGCGGGATTTAATTGATGATGTCTGGTTGATTTTTAGATGAAACGCACCTTGAACCTGACAGAATAGCTCTTGGTGCAAGTATAACTTGTACTTGCATTTATAGTTGTTGTATTCTAGAAGGAAGAGAATTGCAGCAGGACAAAGCTTGCTTTTCCCATGAACTTGATCTGCCTGCTTGGTAGTCATTAAATGAACTAAGAAGGGTGAGAATGAAAAGTAGTTAAATAGTAAATAGTGGTAGTCGTTGTAGTAAGTTGAAAAGTGGACTTCACTACTATCTCATTTATGCAAAACATATCCACTTCTTTCCCATATTTTACGAATTTACGCACATAACAGACCATCTCATGAAAAAGGGGTGGCATTTCTGGGCATTCGAGTATGTGCAGGTTATAAAATAAAACATTTATTTATGCATTATTTTCTAAATGATGATGATGATGAGAAACCGACTAAAATACAAGGGCCAAATGAATTGTTTGAGTTTAGAGTTCACAGGACGGAGGCAGTTGGACCAAAATATAAAAAGGTAAACTATATTTTACTATTATAATGAACCGATTTCAAAAATAATTACTTTTATAATAAACCATCTCCTTTCACACAATTCCACTTACTTAAATTTCAAATAGACAATTTCCTCTTTCTCTTCTCTTTGTTATTTTGAGTGTTATACACATAATATATTATCAATTATGTGTTGTGCTTTGTCCATTTGATTCTTAGGACTGACCAGGAAATCAAAATAGGACGGATGGAAGTATTTAACTTCTCTTTAGACACTTCGTAATTATATAGAATATAATAGAAAAATTCAAAATGACAAAAGTAATTTCTCGTAAGTTCAACTTACAGTTGGTCATTTTTTAAAGTATGGATTGTGTAAAAACAGAAAGAATAAATTTTTAGATTATTAGAGTAATATTTTATTGAAATAATTCAAGTTTTTGAGGACTTTGATTTAAAGGTCTCACGAATCAAGTGGTTGAATAAAGAAGGCTGTTTAAAATTTAAAAGTAATTTTCTTTGTGTCGATTAACGCACTTGGTATTTTTGCCGACTCAAATATTAAAGTTTAAGACAAATCTAAATTTCCAGCTAATAGCATGCACACGTAGTATATACATTTTTTCTTTTAAATTTACTATCTCAAGCCTTATTACCTAACCCCTATGAGATAGACAGAGCTATGATTCCAAATTTATTCAATTATTTGCATAAGCCCTGAATATGGTTTCTGCAACAATCACAATATGATACTTCAATTTTTAACCGAAAAAAAGTTTTTTACTCCACCATTAGAAACGATTTGACACTAGGAAGGGTTTCAATATTTCTGGATATTATCATTTCAAATTTTAAAAGTTGTCAGCCCATCGCATCCTGAGTTATTTTATTACAATTTATAAATAAAAGAGCAACCCAAACTGAAATAATGCTATACATAAGATATAACAGTTACAACTTAAAACAAGTACCAGCACTAGAAAACCAACCTACACATCTTCCTAAATTGCCCGAAGATAAAAATATAATAATAATTCCCTTCAAATCTACAGAAAATTGTTATTACTTTGTATAAAGAAATGCAAACATGTTTATTAGTACTTTCCTCATCTTGGTTTATTATCATCCACATTAATCTCCTTATTTAAAGCAAATTACCTACTTCCATCATTTGATTTTTTTTCGCTTACGAACAGAGATGTAAAATTTTAGATGAAAAACTGGTAACATTAGCGTGGTTTACTCTGCTTCATAGATTTCGTAAGAGCTCAGAGTGAATGTTTTTTACATTCTACTTACTACTACTACTACTACTGCTATGCTGGTGGACTCCTGTAATTTCTTGGGGTTATGAGACGTGGAGCAAAAGTAATTCTTGTGGTAACCTCTGATTACGGGGAAGCGAAGAAAACAATTAGAAGTGATACATTGTTGTTGATGTTGTTGTTTTTGTAGTAAACGTTATAACCAAATAGGCAATTTGCAAACATTCTTTTATTTTGTACTATTGGCGATTGGTAATTTTTGTTACATATGAAAAAACTGGACTTTTCTCCTTTAATGCGTCAGAGGTTAGGAAGATCCCCAAGTATGAAAAAGGTAGCTAATGTGCAAGATGTGTATTTTCATGTAAATTGTAAAATCTACCATTACTACTACCATATCCAACATTGTATTTAATATTACCCAAATGTAATGGTCATCTCATTCATTCCCTAGCCATACAAAAGTGTTGAATGCTTAAACTATTAAAGTTATCCATCATCGAGTTTATCCCGTTGCTCTTGCAATTTCAAGTCTGTTTGGTCATCGTGACTAAAACTGAATGAAGATAGACTCAAAAACGCAAACTAATAACTCTCCGGAAAGAGAATCCATCATCTTTGTGCCATCTTTTCCTGTACACAGATTCTTTTACCCATCACCATTTCTCATGTCTAATGTCCATCTTCTATCTAATAACCTATCTTCCCTGTCCATTGCACCCATGGATCTGTGTAATGCTTGATTATTTTTTAACTTAACTTAGCTCAGGTAGTTAAAAAAACCCAGCCTATAAAAATTCAAAAGAGCTTTTTTTAAGTATCACCAATAGGAATGGATTGTTGGATTCTATTCTATAATAAAGACTGTATGGGAGCATACAAATGCATTTTTTACTTCCACTTATACATCATATCGACCAACAACGACCACTGCCACTGATGATGGTGAAGATGATGATGATGATGAAATGATGACTATTGTTTGTCCGTAAGTAATAATGGAAACGAATAAGTCATTCAAAGTAGTTGTTGTAAAGACAAACTGCATGCATACTAATAAATGATATTTTAGCACATCAAAGCGAAAGAGAGACGCTCTAAAAGAAGAAACATCCCACAAGGTTCTAAACCGAACCTCCCTCTTGGCCTATTACGAATTACAATTGGGTGTTGAATCCGGATTTGCATGTCCAAATATAACCCATACTATCCATCCGGACGATCATAGGACAGCGTTTTATAAATGGGATTTGCCTGTTAACAGATCAGAAGGGGAAGCAAGCGTATTTCTTTTTTAGATCCGTGCTTCTTTTGCTGCCAACATAAAGAATGATGAGTTGGCCCAGTATAGAATGTGACTATGATCATTTAAGATGAAGATGATGATGATAGCCACAGTGCAACCACCACGACCAACAAGAAAATTATAGAAGCCAGATTTAATGATCTTGGTTGGTGGTACCTAATGCAGATACATGCCTCCACAATTTAAGAAAGAAGATTGCAAAGTCATTCAATTCATAATACAAGGAAAATATAATGAATGGACACACCTACCATTTCAGATTAGTCACACGGTAAACATTAATAAAACTTGCTTTATAGTCTTGTTTTAATAAAACAAAAATAATTTCCCAGCCTCGCTACTTTATAGTCCTTAGGTTTGAATGTGTTGTTAAAATACATATGTGATCCTATTCTGGAAATAGAATTACGGAGTAGGATAATATTCATGGGAATGTAGAATATAAATGCGGACCCAGTGACCCTAGAATCTTTCAATAATGAGACTCGATAGTGCATAATATGTAAATTAGAGGAAGAAGCCAACTTTCCTCAAATTGCTGAAATACATAATGATGACGCACTGGAAATGCAGACGGGGTAACATAACCACTGCAATCCTTGAATCTTTTTCCCAGGAAGCGAGTTATATATTGAAAACTATCTATCATGGGAACAAATTGAGTTGCATTTTTATGTCAATTCTTGCAATTGTTACATTGTTTATACAATATATAGTGCATTTTGCTTTGATTTCTCTAAAACAAGGCTCAAAACACTTTGGTTGAAGTACTGTCTGGAAGGTCGAATTTAATTCAGGAGGAAGGTGAAAGATGAAGAAGGATGATAAATGCATAATATTTTAAGTTACCTAAAAGGAAAAACAAGTCTCATTATGTGTTACACTAATGTAAAGGTTACGTTGATACACTTAAATCATTAATAAAACTTTAATAGATAATAATTAATTGCAGTCTGAAATCCAAGGTTTTTCAATACTGGTTTAAAAACAAATTGTGCAACTAACTAGTGAACTTTTTCACTCTATAGTATGATTGTATTTTGTTAAAGAAAATGTAACTTTAGGAAACTATCCCATTTACAGATTTAAGGACTCCCATTGATATGAGATGAATCGTCAAACACATCTTTATGGGTTACAAGCCTTCTGGAAACACGAAACTATATTCTGGAGCTATTTTCTTGTACATTTGAAAAATTTGGAAGAAAAGCCACTTTTGACCTAAATTCATTAACTTTTTAGATATTTTTCTTTCAAGCATTCTAATTTTCAAGCATCTACGCTTCTAATCATGGCATCATATTCATGTTCCGACACGAAAAAAAATTACCTAAAATTACAAATAAACAGGTTACTAGGTAGTGTACTATTTTGAGCTGAGAGGGTAGAGTATTATTTTAAAATACAACTACAAGGATAAACCCCATCAGCAAATATTCAAGGTGTCTTATGCTGACTGCACATGTTATCCTCAAAACTACTAGGGTGAAACCGCAAGAGACTTTCACATACGAGGACAAGAAAAAATTGCTGATGTGAAATGTGACAGGGTCAAGTGCTGAGCGATGGCCCAACACATAGCCAGAGATAGCCAAAATACTGTATTTTAAAATACATTTGTAATTAAAATACAAAATACGTATTTTGTATTTTGTATT
>JAQGBU010000973.1:0-16670 GCA_034698605.1 Isotoma decorata
GGAACCATCTTGAGATGCAGTTTCATCAGATTGAACTGGGGCATCGGTTGACTTTTCGGCGTCTCCTACCAAATTAGTTGGTTTATCAGTTTGTCCGGTTGGGGTTACAGAAGAATCTGTGACGGATGCAAGGGAACCATCTTGAGATGCAGTTTCATCAGATTGAACAGGGGCATCGGTTGACTTTTCGGCGTCTCCTACCAATTTAGCTGGTTTATCAGTTTGTCCAGTTGAGGTTACAGAAGAATCTGTGACGGATGCAAGGGAACCATCTAGAGGCACAGTTTTGTCAGATTGAGCTGGAGCATCGGTTGATTTATCGGCATCTTCTTGTACATTAAGTGGTTTGTCAGTTAGACCTAAAACGCTTGGGGTCACAGATGCATCAGTGGCGGATGCGAGCGAACCATCTTGAGAGACAGGTTCATCTGACTGGGCTGGAGCGTCGGTTGACTTAACGGCCTCATGCAAATCAGCTGGTTTATCAGTTGTTCCGGCAACGTTTGATTGTACAGTTGAATCAGTTACGGATGCAATAGAACCATCTTGAGATGCAGTTTCATCTGACTGAGCTGGGGCATCGGTAGACTTATCGGTATCCCCTTGTGTATAAAGGGGCTTATCTGTTGGTGCATCTACAAGATTTGGCCTTGCAGTTCCATCAGCGGCTGAAGTTTGGTGTAAAATGTCATCGGACTGAACAAGAGACTCTGTAGGTTTATCAGAAACTCCTTCCAAATCGACTGGTTTTTCAGTTTCTCCTTCAACGCTGGGTTTTACAGGCGAATCAGTCACAGCTGAGATGATACCATCTTGAGGTGAAGTGTAGTCGGATTGAGCTGGAGCAGAGGTGGATGTGTAAGTTTGTGTAAGCCCATCTTCTGATGCAGGGTCATCAGACTGAGCTGGAGAAGCGGAAGTTCTATCAGCATCGTCTTCCGAATCAACGGATGGTTTCATGGGCACATCTGTAGATGATCCAAAAGGTAACCCTGAGGATTTTGTGTCATCAGATTGAATAGGAGCTACAGTTGATTTACTCAGGTCTGTATTGTCTACAAGAGATTCATCAGTTTGCCCCATACCAATAGTATTTTCAGGAGCATCGGTTGTGGCTCCCACGGTTCCTTCGGCTAATTCAGGTTTATCTGACTGAATAGGAGCATCCGTGGATTTGCCTATGTCTTCTACAGTATCGATTGGCTTGTCAGTTTGTCCACCTTCTACAGTTGGTTCCGAAGAGGCTTCAGTAACACCACCAATGTTTACACCGTGGGATGAAGGGTCATCAGATTGAGCAGGGACATCAGTGGATTTTTCTACAGGGGTATCAGTAACTTGTTCCAAGAGTCCGCCTTGGGCAGAAGTATCTTCTGGTTTAACAGAGGAATCAGTTGACTTTTCAATATCTTCTGTGCCACTGACAGGCTTTTGTGTCTGATCTTCGGCAACACTTGTGTCCTTCGCATTTTCAGTGGAAGATTGTATCACATTTTGAGCTGATGAATCGTCAGATAACGCTGGAATTTCAGTAGGCTTATCAGCGTCCTCCACTCCAGAAATAGCTGGCTTTGAAGTTTGTCCCTCGTCTAAACTTGGTTGTACAGGTAGTGAAGTAGATGTTCCATCTTGGGTAACAGAATCTTGAGATTGAATAGAAGCAGCAGTTGTAACAGAAGCGTCGTCTAAGGTACTCTGACTTGTGGATTGAGTGTTTTCGTTCTCTTGATGATCATCACCCATGGCCCCTTCTTGAGATTGGGCATGGTCTGACTGCGCTGGTTTCTCAGTTCCTTCACTAGCATCTCCTTGGGAAGAAGCAGTTTTATCAGTTGCTGTTTCCATATCTGAACCATTTTCCTTGTCATCATTTTGGGTAGCTGTACCTTCAGATGTTATTTTACCATCTTGGCCACTTGACTCTTGAATTGGGTTTTCAGTTCCACTTTGTCCTTGAGAAATATCATTTGGCACAACGGGCTTATCTTCTGAGGGAGTATCAGGCTTTTGGGTGGAATCGTTAGATACAGCATCATCAGTCTGTACAGAAGACATGGTTGGTTTCTCTTCATCTGAAACTGTTAGGGAGGGATCTGTAGACGCAGCGTCATTTTCGATTCCAGTCTCTGCTGCATCAGAACCCTGGGGTTTTACTGGAACTGTTGTGGTCTTTTCTAAATTCATGGAATCAGATACAAGAGAAGATTGTGATGTACTTTCACTTCCGGTTTGGTCTTGTTGCCCTTCAGTAATCTTTGTGCTGAGAGATTCAGATTCGCTTTCCAAGTCGGTAGCATGTGTATCTAACGACGGTAGTTGAGTTGATGTTTCAAGATCGTTAACACCTGAAGGTTTAAGAGGCCCATCGGGGGATTTATCCGTATCCAAACCATCATTCTGAGCTGATTGTAATGACTGCTCTGTGGATTTTTCCATCTCTGAGTCCTGTGGCAGTTGTGGTTTTGATGGACTTTCGGTACTTAAATCCACTTTGGAATCTTCTGCATCGGTGAGGGGCTTAGATGAATCTTCAGCTAGTTTCTCCATGTCAGGTTGATCTTGTAAGTTACTTTCTCCGACTGCTGGAATCTGAGTTGTGTGGTCTGAGCCTGAAGCTGAGTTATCTGAAATTCCATCAACATCTGGATGGCTTGTTGAAGACTGTAGAGTGCCTGGAGTTTCACTTGAAGCGATAACATCATGTCCTTCCTGTAATTCAGAAGCATCGTCACTATGTTTCTCTCCTGCTTCTCCACCAATCTCATTTTCAGATTCTGAGGCATCCGGTAATACTGAAGTAGATGAACTAGATAAAATACTGTCAGGAGCAACAGTGCTAGATTGATGCATAGATAAGGATTCTGCGGGTTCCGGTGTACTGCTAACTGTTTCTTCTCCAATGATGATACCTTCTGGTCCAACTGGTCTTGATGATGTGGATGAAGATACTTGGTTTTCACTATCTATCATGCCCATGCCAAGATTTTGTGGTGGAGTATCTGTTGAAAGAAGAGATGGGAGCTCATTAACTCCGTCCATGACCTTGTCTTTATTTCCCAAGGCATCTTCGGCCAAATTGGGTCCTAAAGTAGTTTGAGATTCTGACAGATTATCTGGGTTTGGACTTGAAGCTGAAATTTCCCCTGCTTGATTACTATCATCTGTTAAGGGTGATACAGAGCTGGTGGCTTGATCAATTTCAGAGAGTGAGGGAGATGTGGCTGCCGCTGATGAATCGTTATCTTGTGCGGATGATGCTTGAGTAGTTTTTTCTGCTACAGATTGGTCAAATACTTTCTTGTTATCAGAATTTTCGTGCTCATCTGACTGATCCAATACGGTGCTTGAGGAAGCTGGTTGGATTACCGCTTGTTCAGCATCGAGAAGTGGTCGAATGGTAGTTTCTCCGGATTCCTTATCGGAAGAAGCGTTGACATTATCAGATGCATCGGTATTCTCATTCACCTGAGGGCTTAAAGTTGTTGGTGAATCACTCTCATGACCAAGAGGGGTTTTGCTTCCATCATGCATTTCTTTGTCGTCAATACTTTCTCCAGTAAGTGGCTTTGTTGTTGATACTAAACCTTCTGATGAAGATGAGTCCTTCTCCGTGCTAGCAATTTCTTGAGGAACAATAGTTGTTACACGATCTGCAAGATCAGACCCATCTCCAGCACCCAAATCTGCTACTGGCTTGGTGGAAGTTGTTTCAGAAGAAGAAAGTAGATTTTCAGTAGATTCTACTGACTTAACAGTTGATACACCGATTGGCTGTTCAGTTGATTCTTCAATTGGTTTGGCATTAGGAAGAAGGACATTTTCTGTTGAACTTTCTGCTGGTTCATCTGACAAGCCAGGAACAGTCTCGGTGGATTCATCTAAAGGTTTTTCAGAAGAAATTCCTGAGCTTTCGGTAGATCCTTCACTGTTTTTCTCTGACGAAGTAATAAGATTTTCAGTGGAAACCTCGCCTGGTCTTGCTGAAGAAGTTTCTTGCTCTGTCACACTTCCCTCATTTTCATCATCAGATAAAGGTCTTTCTGTTGATTTGGGCAGTTCTGAAACGACTAGAAGGTTTTCAGTTGAACTATCAATAAGCTTGTTTGTTGAAGTCTCAGAAATTGGCTTTCCAGTTACATCTTCTAAGGAAGCGCTGGTAACTCCCTCATCGTGGGTTTGATCATGTAATGAAAGTGTGGGGGTATCAGTAGCCAAAATTCCATCAGAGTCACCGGAATTTGGACGCTCAGTGTTAATCTGGGAACTAGTTGACATTTCAGGGATACTACCGTCAGGCTTGTCTGTAGTTTTACCATTTTGCATGTCCAAAGTTTCTTTATCAGAGTCAGTTGGTTCTTTAGGTTCCAAAGGTTTTCCATCTTCAGACAATTTTTCAGATGCTTGTACGCTGCCAACACTGCTTTGCTGAGTTGTACCTACATTCGATCCATCTTCATCTGCAAGGTCGATTGAGGCTTGGGTACTAGGAGCGTCCGAGACTAAGCCTTGTGTTTCAATATTCGAGTCATTGTTTTTCGAATCTTTATCATCTCCTAAAATTAAATCTGCTCCTTGGGATGATGTGGGGTCGACTAGCTTATCATTAGTTTCTGTTGAAGTCTGTGATTCAACTGAGCTCTGATCCTTTCCAACGGTTGTACTTTCTACTTTCTCCTGACTGGAATCTTTCATTGCCCCCTCAAGGGTTGGATCCACTTGTACTGGTACTTTTTCTGTCTGACTTCCGTCAACAGGATCGTCTGAGGATGGAATAATTCCTTCTTCTTGAATAACTAATGGTGGTAGAATGGTTGTGGCCGACCCGTCACTCATTGCCTTATCTGATTCTATATAACATAAACGAAAATGAAGCAAACCCCTTTTCTGTGCATTGAAATGTTAAAGGTTCTTAAATTACCGCATGTGTATTTTTCAGGACAACAAAGACCAGGTCCAGGGGCGATGGCTGTACAATTAGCACCCTCATTTTCTAAAGGAGTTCCACATTCTTGAACGGCACAAACGACCTGAAAAATTTATAATCGTTCTTTAATCAATATGCATGTCTGGATTAACATAAAGAACTTACAATCGAAAGCTTTAAGGCCTAAATTAGTTCAATATAGAAGGCCTTGCTTTGCTACTTACTTCTCCTCTCATACAGTAACAATGTTCACATGGTGAAGGTGCTGGTCCAGCCCCTTCTATTTGTGATCCATCATCATAATATCTCCCAGCCATGAAACAACCTCCTGGTTGAGGTGTTGAAGAAAACATAGAGCTAATTGTGGTTGAAATTACTCCTGCTAAGGTCGATTGATCAGTTATCTGAGGGACGTAGTCACATTGATATCTTACTGGACAGCAAACTCCAGGTTGGAAAACAGGTTCACAGCCCTCTACATGAAGAATACATTCTTGCATAACACAAGCCGTTCGATTCCTTATGCAGTAACAAAGTTCACAAGGCTTTGTTGGCTCTCCGATCACTTGTGCTCCATCCGGGTAGTACTTTCCTTCGATTTCACAACCACGTTCATAAATTGCCAAATCAGTTGTTGAGTCAGTTATTGATGCCAGGCTAGTGGTTGCTGCCGTCGTTGAGGTCAAGGCACTTGGTGTGACCAATGACACAGGTACTGAAAATACATATAGACTTTTAGCAAAGTTTTTTTTTAATTTCGAATTTTTTAGAAAAAAAGTTTGTTTAGACATGGTGTCTTTGAATTGTCCATTGTATTATCATTCATCATGATTACTAAATTTTTTAGAAGTAAGGTTTTCGAAAACATTAATAAAAAATCTGGTCAAGTAATTTCATGCGATTAAAATGAATACAACTCTTGTATATGGTAATGGTTTTTTCTTAAATTGGAAGATGGAATTCATGTTGTGTAAAAGCTTAATCGAAAGCATTCAATGATTTGAAATGCATCTTTAAAATTTTTATTGGGGTAGGTTAACAAGACTACAAAATTTGAATACTTTATTATTCCTCGCATGGTGCAAATTGTAGTTCCTACCGATAACAAACGAGCAGTAAAAGGGTCATAAATTATAACTGTAATTCAATGCACAATGAAGCAAGAAATTTTAAGTTGCCCATTTTAACGCTGTCAGCAAAATCTTTTTTAATTTATCCTCACATAACTCATACAAGTTGCAGGTCTTTCAATTAGGATAATTCTGTGTAAAGAGTGTAAATAACACAGCAGGGGAGAAGGGAGCATGGAACGCATTTGAATGTGCATCAAATTAGGAAATGCATTGAGTCCAAGTAAATAAAACATTTAAAGATATTCCGTTATTCATTGCATCCGAATGTCAAGTAAGTTGTGGCTATCTTTAGTTACGGAATTGCCATCGAACCAACGGCTCAATCAGTTTACTATTATGACAAGTTTCTTTTTACTTGGGTATTTTTCCATTCATCATCATAATCTATGTATAAGGGTTTAGAGACCACAAATCTTGAATGGATACCTTTGATTACCCACAGTAAATAATTCTATAGGTTTTTGCATACAAGTACAATGCCATTGCCATTGGGATAATGAAATGTGTGTTCACTAATGAAGTTAATCAAAGAGGATCCGAAGATCAAGTAAGGAAAAATATTTTATATCTTAAATCTATAAATATGAAGGGCTATTTTTTTTACCCTGAGGACAATTGATGACTGGACAACACTGGTCGGGCTTCTTTTCCACTGTACAGTCTTGACCAATAGGTTTTGTAAATGGACAAACTCTCAGGTAGCACATTAGCATGGAATTGTGGCACGTACAGTTAAGGCATGGCTCATTTGTCAATATCCGATCTCCTTCGCCATAATGATTGAACATATAATAACATCCTCCTGTCAAATAAAACATCATCACTGACTTTTAGCCTTTAACTTTCCAAGATAGTGATCAAAATCACTCCAAAAATTTTAAATTCTTCTTTTGATCATGTTCCATCCATGTATTAGGCAAATATAAAGTCTAGTAAAAGCTGACTTCATTTTTTTTAAATTCATCGCGATGTTGTTTAGTAAATGAAAGACTTTTTACATAATTCGCTTTGTTCGTCGGGATGTAATGAATTTTTTAATAGACTGCTTTGCAAATCTCTTGAAACAATTGCAAAAACTCTCAAGTAAAACAAATAGGAATGCTTTTGATTCACCCCGAGTTACCCCTGTATTCATAATACTTGCAGATTATCATCTTCATCTGACTCATCTTACACATATTATAGGGTGCAAGGTAAGGGTGATGAACTTACGATAGGGTAAACATGATCGAAAGATAAGATAAGCTTTTGTGTTGGAATGTTTTATTATAGGAGCATTTTGTTGACGACTTACCATCTACTTCATCACCTTCCACGGCCGGAGCTATAAAAAGACAAAGAAAAAATAATACAATATAATATTTACGCGTTAATGATCTAAACGATTGATTAGCATCGTAAAGATGAGACATTTACATTTATGAACTTATAAAATCCAGATAGAGACTAGAGATAAAAGGGTTTTTTACAAGATGATGAGATCAAGTGCACATTTAGGTGTAGGTAATCCCATCGGTTTATTATATCATGTTTGGAGTTGACTGAGGACATAAAGTCAGGAGTGAATGGGAATTAAGGCTGGTAGGAAGAAAAGGTGCACGTGTAATGCAATTTACTTTTAACTCATTATCAATAATGGTAGGGCTTAAGAATCGCCAGACTGGTTATTTAGAATTGCATGCTTGTTTAATAATTTATTTACGGGAAGAGGAAAGATGTAGGATACCAGGGAAGAGTATTACAAGTAAATGGAAGTACAGGAATGGAAACCACTCATCCGAAGCAAAGAAATAACAGTACAGATTTTCTTGTAAAAGGAGTTCGATAGGAAGTTAAGGAAGTTGGTGGACCAAAGTGAAAAAGGATTAAGTATTTGTTGGGAAGTAAGGAAAGGTAAATTATGATATGATGATGGTACACATACTATAAAAAAGAATTTGAGGCATAATATAAAATAATTTTGTAACATCAGATAAATACCTATGCTACTGCTGTAATAATAATATTAATAAAATAATAGTAATAGTAATATACTGCATGACCATTACGTCAAGTTCTAGAGTGAATGAGAAGCTGGTGAACTCCTTATGTATTTTAACTGTGCACTTTTATGCTATTTTTTAAGTAATCTCAACCTGAACCAAGAGCTCAGTTTAATGAGAATAAAAAAGAAGGAGCGAGGAATTCAGCTTCAAGCTATTCATTAAGAATTGAAAACAGGAAGGAAGAATGGGGTTGGAAGAATATTATATCATAAGTGGTAGATCTGTCCATTTGTACATCATATACCCTAGGATACTACTATTTTACCAACTACCACTAAAATATAAATGCATAATTATGATCTTGTTCATAATATTATTTCATAACTAAAGTGTATTTTTACACTCTTATCAATTCTTATCTGTTTGAAAAATACAAGAGTGCTATGGGGGATGATGATGATGCCATGCTGGTCAGGAATAAATTCAATGACCGAAATTACTCGAAACGCTTGATGCAGGGCTGAATGTCCGTTTGCTCGCCGAGGGTCAGCTACCCATAACAACAACAGCAAGTAAGAGGTAGCCAACAGGCCTAAAAGCAATCCCATTAGTTCAGCCTCAGAAGAGTTAAACGTACGGAAGCTACTTTAAGAATAACATCATCAACCTCACCAATACCTGAGTTCTTACAATAATTAGCTACCTTTCATGATTTACAGTATCATCCTGACATTGCTCCTTCATTTCGCTACTGTGTTGTGTAAACAAAGTCTTTCTAAAGAGTATAAAAAAACATGTATGAAATTATCTTGCATTTTAACTCTTTAAGGTAATCTTGCATCAATAAATTCATTCGTTTTAAATTCTGCAGAAAAATCATATATCAATCCACCTCTGGCAATGCTTTATACTACCTAGTCAAGTTTAAGGTTACTTTCTGATACTCTTGGTCAGAATACAGTAGAATAAAAAAAACGTTGAAAGGAAGTGCGAAACCTTACACTATTATATATTGAGTTAAAGTATTAAGTTCCTTCCTTACTTCTCATGATGACACTAAATATAAAAAGAGATGAAAGCCGTATCAAATCTAATGTGTTCAAGATAAACAGTTTTCCTTTCCTTTTACCATGAATGACCACTAAAAGACTGATTGTTTTGTGTGAGTTTTGAATTGTAAAATCTTATCTTGTAATGGGTACAGTAACTGCTATTAATGTAATGTAAATGGTGGGTATAATCGTTCGTGGACATTTCACAGTGAATATCTCTCATTTTACCAACCTTTCGGTATTACTTTATATGGCAGGGCAAAATAGCAATATTACTAGGAAGGAAAAGGAAGGACAAATAAATGCAATTCATCCTTTTGCAGAAATAAGATACATAACTTATAGGAAGAAGACCGACGTTCTTCTTTCAATTCCTTTTAGAACATAACTGAGATTCATCTCATCCATAACAATAATAATAATAATAATAGAAGTGGCATAAAATTGGCATTACATGCAACTTGGAAGAAAAGTATTTTAAATGGTTAGAATGATTGTTGGTCTTTCGTTTCCCATGCTTTTTACTCATTTCATTACTGTACCACTCGTCCTGAGTGAGTGACCAGTCCGTTTTCTTAGTAACCTCGCTTTAACGGTGCCCTCATTACTTGTAACTGTCAAGCTGTCACGGAAATTCTTGATCTTCAAGCTCGTTTAGCCTTTCTATACATTATCCCTATGTGGATAAATAGATTCAACAGTTTATGTTGAAATTATTTTTCCCATATGATTCCTTCGGCTGACTTTTCATTTTATCCACTTGTAAGCGTCTCAAGTGATTATGTAGTCGAAGACATTAAAAAGTAAAACATTATATTTTCACACATCATGTACCTTTTTCGTATTGCCTATGTACATCTAGAATCTAGAGTTAATGTTTAATCTAAAGTGTCTAGTCTATGGCTATCGGCGAGTGATGTAAGTCTAATCTACAAAGTTTTTTTTATCAGCACAGTTCTTAAGTTTTTATTCAAGATCAAAGACATCCGGGGAAGTATTTTAATTTAATGTTTCAACCGCATCAGACAGCAGATGTATGATGGTATATAGTATTACATACGGAGTTTAAAAAATTAAAAAAGATGTGTGAGAGAGAGAGAGAGAGAGAAGATGAAGACTCTCATGTTCAAAACTGTAAATTTAAATTATTCAGATGTGGTTTCCCAATTACCACGAAGAATGAAAATCTTGTAAATTGTTATAAAAAATGTATAATTAACTTGAAAAAAACTCACATCACTCAAATTGATTTTGTTTGTTTGATTGCAAAGATGTAGAGATATCGTAAGCGTGGACTAAGCTTCTTATTCCACACATTGAAATAATAATTGCATAACTACAATAGTAATTTTATCTGTCCCGTTTCAGCACTAATAAATCCCTGATGTGCGTGGACAAGCCCGTTTCCTACCGGGCTAATTGCAAAGGTGTGCCATAGACTGGGTTACATAATGATAATAATCAGTTTAGAGAGATACAGGTTCCCTAAAGCGTAATAGCCTTCTTCAACGCATCAAAATATCATTCCAATGCAATGCCATTATTCTGATTTCTTTCTTGTTATGTGGGTACAAAGTGTTGCATTGCTTCAAACTAAAATTCAGCAATTCAATCATACTGTCAAAATTTGTAGCCGCAGCACGAAGGAATTTTTGTGAATATCATCATCATTTAATACCAATTTACATTCCGTAGTAATGGATGAATGGTGGTGTTTTTTCTAACTATCCTTTGTATAGTTCTTCTCCCCCTGTATAAATAATAATGCGAAGGTGACCTAGGGCCTTAAATTGTGAACGCAGTCAATGGAACGATTTTGTGGCTAGGCTTAACTTCCTTTTACTTTCAGCGGATCAGGTTGGCAGGCAAATTGTACTTGGAGATGAAAAAAGGGAATAAAAAATATGATCACATCACATCAAAGGAACTGTTTACTATATTTAGGGATAATTTGTTTTAAAAAGGAGAGATGATGATTTCACTACTACTACTGGTTAATAGCAAAGGAAAAGCGACTAGTCACTTGTATTCAACTTATACTAGCATTTCTGCGATAGGAAGCGACCTTGAGCTTTTATGTTTAGAAAATTCATGAAGAAACAACCAACCAACATGTTAAACTTGAAATTGGATGGAAGTTAATAGATGAGAGATGAGATGATGTAGATATCTAAAATATTGCAAGTTGTGCCAACAAAATCTACGTCTATACTTGTTATAGTTGTGCTACTTACTATGGAGAAATGATTACTATAATTATATTTTGTTGTATAGTAAAACCTTCAGATACTCTGTTGGTATCGGCATCATCGTATCGTGGATCTTGGCTTAATGAGCATTTAAAAAAAAGAATATATTATAGCATCCTCATTTGAAAGTAACGATTAATTTGTTCCAAGTATAGGTAAAAAAATCAAAATGTGCTATTATTCCAAGCAAAAAATCCAGCATAATGTGTATTAATTGATTTAGAGAATGCCATTTAAAGCAATTATTAGTTTGGATAAGGCAAATTTGGGTTCAACTATACCTTAGACCACATTACTTAAGATGCTTAATACTAATGTAATGCATTTGAGAGAATAATCATAATAATTTTTGATAGTTCAAGCTCCAAGCAAAGATGAGACTCGAAATAGTAGATTTATCTAGAAAGTGAGTAGATTAGGATAGAATAGAACGGATGTGCAACTTGGATGCACAAGTAATTACCATCATCCTGATTTTGTTTCATAATAATCATAAATAATACATTATTCACTCTAAGATCTCCTCTCTTCATTCAATAATAATAATAATAATACTATCTCTTTGCAATCATTTGTCATTGATGTACTTAAATATTTTCATCTGCTTACGTCTAGCCTCTAATTGTATTATTGTATACAAATGCTAAGGAAAGAAGCTATATTTATTCAATATTTCATATAATACCAAGTCCAAATAGTTAATTTGGATAACCTCTACCTTGAATCTTTACATCTCATCTCCTAAGCAAATTACCTGTTATGCCCAGACCTTAACTCATTAATGGAGAGTAAATGGCCCTCAGAATTAAACGTTGAATTGTATAATAAACAAAAAGTCTTAAAAACTTGGAGAAGTAGCATAAAAGAGGTACAAATTTATTTGATTACACAAGAAAAGGAACAACAACAACCTTGATTAACTAACTTGTAGACAAAAGCCAGGTGTTTGATCCCGGTGGGATTTTGTTCTCACGTACTGTAATCTAATTGGTACGAAAAATAACAC
The DNA here is from genome assembly GCA_034698605.1 of Isotoma decorata. Classification (NCBI taxonomy): domain Eukaryota; kingdom Metazoa; phylum Arthropoda; class Collembola; order Entomobryomorpha; family Isotomidae; genus Isotoma; species Isotoma decorata. The sequence goes on from JAQGBU010000973.1 coordinate 12,350, forward strand.
AAAAGAGAAGTAGTCCCATACTATACAAGTACATGTAGTAGGAGAAAAAGTATTAGCAAAAAGTAATTGTTGTAGTAGTAGTACGGGGAGTAAGGTACAACAAAAACTTTGTACTACAACGATCATAACAATCATAATAATAATAATAATATTAGATTACAACAATACAAGAGAACATTGAAGATTTTTTTTGCGTCTACATGTGGTTTAAAACTCAAATGAAAGAAATTGAAAGATGCATTGACTCAGCAAAAGACTAATAATGACGGATGTCTTACAACTATTTTAATATCTACAAATCTTGTTTTCATGATATGATTGCTTTCTTTTATAAAAATTCTTCTGCGTACAACATCCAAACAAATAGATTGACGAAGACAAAGAACACCGAGATTGATTCACCTTACCAGGTAAAACATATCATAAGTCATTGTGGAATGACCTTAAGAACGTATAATATGACTTTTCTAGACGTTTAGAATAAAAACTGAGGTCGTAACAGAATATTTTGTAGTAAACCCATAATATTTTGTTTAAGACTTTAGGTAGAACGTCGCAAATTGTTCAAAATGGGTAGGAATGCAGTCTTAGTTTCGTTTTAATCCATTTCATATATCTATCTATGCATGCATCGTAAATAATTTCTTTTAAGTTATATAAAATAGAAGTAGAAGGGGTGATTCTCGTAAAGAAAGAGATGATAGATGCCCAGTATATTGGAGTAAGTTAAAAAGTAACATGCAATTAGGGTGGTTCAAGGAAGACCTGATGTGAAGTAAAATGTGCACATTTTTTATTCCTGTTTTCGTGTTCGTATTATTACAGTAAATGCGAACTTGAGTGGTGTTATGTTATGTTACACTTTGCTATATATTAAGTGATGTATTCCTAGAAAATGCACAATGAATATTTTTATTATTTTGATACACAAAAAATTGGCTTGTCCAGCGGCAAGGCCATTGAATAGAATGCCTCAGATTATGTGATTAGTAATCTCAATTGTTCCTGTCGCCACAAAGTCAACGAACTTGTCTATAACTCTTCAGCCTTTGGTCACATAAAGCAAACCATCTTGAGTCCTATTCAACACTAGGTTCGATTATTATATAAACCGATTATAATCGTTCTTATCATCATCTTCATCATCATCACTATCATATCCCCCTGTCTTACATATCTACATGCATGATGTTATTTTATTCTTGTATTAAGACAGGAAATAATATTGCATTAAAAATCAGTTATCTTTACTCAAATCATATATTATTTTCTAGGTATTATCAAATTCTAAGTTTTCTACCCCTAAAAATTCCCTTGTACTCCTTTCTCCCTCTCACCCACCTTGAATTTATTTCATATTTACGTGGTACATGGTTATACAATTTAGAAAAACGGTCATACAAGCGTCATTAGCAAAGAAATAAAGAAGTAACTAACAGATCTTCTTGAGCTAGTACTACTAGGTCCACTAAGCAGATGAATTTCAACTTTTTATACTACTTTTGAAAATGACATACCGGATTATTACTGTTTATGAGCAGTAACACTTGATAGTTTGCCATAAAATAAAGAAGAAAAAAAGTTAGAAGAACGGAAGGGTAGTTTTTTTCCTAATCTTTTCACCCTATTACACCTGCCATTACCATTATCACCATTAGACTACAGACATCATACAGTCCCCCATGAAGTGATGATTGATGGTGAAACCCCATCACTCATACCTACTTTCTCTGACCCATCCGACTCTCATCTTTTTATCATTATTAATATCATCATGTACTTGAATATACTTGCCTTCCTCATTCCTCGTAATAATATATACTCGGTCTTTTACCACCCGGATCATCTACTAAGATCTTCCCTAAGGTATTCAATGTACTACATGGGACACGAAAAAAAATCAAGAGTGATAATTATTATTTTTTGATCTTTGTATCTGATAACAGTTTAGTAAAGGTGGTGGTGGTGGCGGATGAAGAAAATGCATGAACCTTATCTTGATAGCTTATACAATAGTTTAACAACATGTATTGCATCTGGACGGTCTTCATTTCAACAAAGATTGACATTCCATCATTGTAGAAACTGTTTGAGCTCGTTTGCTAACAATAAGCTAAAGCTAACCCTTGCCTTATTGATAATGTAAACTGTAATCTATGATAGAAGTAATATACATGTAAAGCCTCATAAATTGCTCCATTAGTGCCCGGACAAAAAAGTCACTACCACTTGTTGTGAGGAACTCAGCAGGTAACAAACAACAAAGCTCGTTTCACTCTTATCAATAAACAGCAGAAAGGCTAGTTTTTACACTCATAAGAAATGGGATTACCACCCTGTGTATATACCAAAGTGTCATCTTATTGCATCTAATGAATCCATTAGATATTTACTTTTTAGTGAAATCATGTATGAAATTAAGTGTATTTTGTGAGCAACACGGGTTCTATAAGACTCAGCCATGACATGAGTTGTAATTCCGTCGTTCACTTTAGTTTTATGTCTTGAATAGGACTTTTATGATTGTGAGATTGTGACGAGGTTAAACTTGAGGGTTAATGAAATCCTCGTGGGGTAGGTCGAACTAACTTAAAAAACATTTAACTATCCAGTAGAAAGCCATATGAAATGCATATTATATATATGATGATGCAAAATATCTCGTCGTTTAATAAACGTCTTTGACATTAACTTAAGTTAGTTGAGATAATATAGTCATTGCCCTCTACTTTTATTGACCGAACATTCTGCATTGATACAGCTTTTTTCTCTAAACTATCCAGTTCCCTTTCTTTGTAATACTTTGCCGATTACCGATCACAAGGTACAAGGTAGGCAGGCAGGATATTAGTTGATTTTATTATATTGTAATAGGAAGTTTTTTTTCTTATGGTAGTTTTAATGGTCATACTATAATCTGCAATTGAATTGAAATACCTCGATCACTCGCATTCCATGTACAGCTTAGAGTCAATCTATCAATCTTGAATTGTCATTAATAAGCATTGTTAGCAAATAGCTATGAATTTTTATGACTCCCGACAGTTTACTTTTTTCTCAATTTCCAGAAGCCAGCAACTTAAAAACATGGTTTTAATTAAAAATAAAAGCTACCTTGTAAGCACTTGGTTTTCATAGATGACCACATTGATAAGGATAAGAATACAAAAATGGTAACTTGAATCTAGTCAAAGGTGCAGCAAATGGATGATGCATTACGTACTACTACATTATTATGCTGCAACTGCTCACACAGGCAGGCTTGCCTGCCTTGGTAAGTATATTGTTGTTTAATGTGTTTAATCATTGCATTTTTACACTTGAACACATTAGCCTAACCACTACCAGCAGCCCAATCTAAATGAATTAATCGTCCTTCCCATCATTTGATTGTTACGTGTAAAGTAAATGTTATTCGGGAATATTTATTACTAAGTAAATGAGGGATGAGTCATTCATGCAGCGATGATTACCAAAGGCCCTTGGATGGTCACCTCTGTATCTCATCGCAATCAGTTTGTACTTTTAGAGCAATCAGTGATTGCGTCAAATTAAGAGACTCTTTGTGTCATCACCATTAATTCTGAAGAAGATTCTTCATAGATGAATTCATTTAAGCAAATATTAACAGCATGTTGAAGAATTTTAATGAACTAGCCTTTCGTTTATGCATTCCTTTGGCCACTACTACTGTCCATGCTACTAAAGATTTTATCAGTATTCACCTTCCACGATCCTCAATGCACAACCAACAGTGTCAATGAGATCACCTTAATTATATTGTTGTTCTTTTAATGACTTAATGCATGATCCCATTGATTTTATTGCCAATCATTCTAGTAGCTTCTTAATTTTAAGAGTGTTGGCCAAATTTTTCTAAAAATATTACAACAGCAGCAGCAAACAAGCACATTATTGCAATGAATTGCATATTCTGAGCAAATGAATTACTCAAATCAGAAGAGAATATTAAAAAACGGTTCTTTTCACTTGAAACCCGTAAGCTATATGCATTAAATTGTAACAAAGCAGTTTGGCATGATGTTGTATAGTGTTCGCAATAACGAGAAGGAATATTATTTGCAAAAGCAAGAAGAAGATGGTACATGTGTGTATTAAGCTGTGACTAAATAGCCTTTAAAAGGATAATTGCATTAGAGATAATGGGAATGGAGCAGGTATTTATTCTTAGGTGAGGCAAAACGGTAAGCAACAAAAAGTTGCTTAACAACAGCCTAAACTAAAAGTAAGCAGTCCGTCAACCCTTTGAAACCTACCCACACCGATATCTCTCCCAGTTTTCAACCGATTTTCTTGATTT
>JAQGBU010000974.1:0-16659 GCA_034698605.1 Isotoma decorata
AGCTGTCGATAGTGAAACAAAAAATATACATATTTTTAAATTTCATATTTTTAAATATTTTAAAATGAGTGCAGGCTGTTTCCATGGTTACTGTATGAGGTCACTGCCCTTTTCTTAGGTGAGGGGTAGATAGAAAAATAAGAAATATACGTATTTTTAAATATTTTAAAAAGAGTGCAGCCTGTTTCCATGGTTACTGTATGAGGTCATTGACCTTTTCTTAGGTGACGTGTGGGTAGAAAAATAAGAAATACACGAATTTTTAAATATTTTAAAAGGAGTGCAGGCTGTTTCCATGATTACTGTGAGGTCACTGCCACTTTCTTAGGTGAGGTGTGCATAGTGAAGGAAGAATTATACGTATTTTGATTTTTTTAAACGCTGTAGACTATTTCTATGCATTAATACTAAATAACTTTGTTGAATAATTGAAGGTCAACGTTTTCTCTTTTGAAATGACCCTTGGAAGCGTCTGTAAATGGTATCTCCAAAAGAATACACACAATAAATTCAACATTATTTCGTTAGCTGAGGACAGGAAGAATTAATTGAAGATATTGGTGTATCTTTCCTTAATAAATTGTTGCGGTTGTCCGATTTGGAGATCAATAGTGTCGCAAGTGAGTCGAGGACAATGTTAGTTAAAATTCCTAGGTTAGTTTACTAAGATATTAAGTTTGTATTTTTTTTAGAAATATTGTTACTATGGTTATATTGGAATTTGTGCTAGTATCTCTTAGTATCCATGCCTACTTGAGGTTAAAATTCATTTAATATGTAAGAAGTCGATAGTAAAATTATGAATATACTTATTTTTAAATATTTTGAAAGTAGTGTTGACTGTTTCCATGGTTACTGGATTAGGTTGTGTGTAGTTTCTTAGATGACGAATTCAGAAATGAACTAAAATTATAGGTATATAGATAAGTTTGAAAACACTTCAAACTGTTTATATGGTTACTAGATTACGTTGTTTGTATTTACTTAGGTTAGGAGTTCAGAAATAAATTAAAATTATCCGTATATTGATTTGTTTTAAATTATTCCACACTCTACCCATGGTTAGTGGGTTAGGTTGTTTGTATTTTCTTAGGTGACGAATTCAGAAATCAACTAAAACTATATCTATATTGATGCGTTTCAAAATACTCCACACTGTTTCCATGGTTACTGAATTAGGTTGTTTTTATTAAGTAGCGGAACTAATTTATGTGAGTGGTGTTGGTGTCCGTCCACCCGTCCGTCCATCCGTCCGTCTGTCCGTCTGTTAGTGCTGTAAATTTCCACACGGTCAACTTTTTTAAATCTGTTTCCACATATGTGGTCCTTGGGTCAAATTTTAGGTTGAGTTCGTATATGGGTCAAGTCGGCCACATCCCCCAAGGTCAGCCCTGGTCACCCCAAGGTCAACCCAAGGTCACCCCTGGTCACCCCAGGTCACCCTAAAGTCACCCCAATGTCGCCCCAATGTCACGCCAAGGTCACCCCAATGACTGATGGGTACATGCTCCGCTACTTCGGTACACCGTTTACAATGGTTTATTATTCTTAAATAGCCCAAAGAAATAATATAATCTACAGGCCAATGACTTACTATTATAAAAAAGGTCAAGAGGCAACATTCTCTCCGTACTACTCAACTAAAACACACTTCAGGTACTCGAGCCTTACCTTATCAAAGCGAGTGGTATATACCCTCCTGATGCTAAGACCTTTTAAAGCATAATATGTATTTTACTTCACCCTCCACGCCACTACTGCACTGGTATCATTAATAATAATGATTATTCTTCACACAGACCAGAAATAGGCAGATGCCTATTTCTGGTCTGTGTATTCTTCAGACTACTGAATTTCCCCTGGAAAGCACGATTTAGCAATACAGATAAGGATTCCCACGAGGCAGTTCCAACCTCAGCCCATGTAAACCAAAACTTCAAAGGTCTCTTAATGACCACAGAAAAAACCACCATGGGGAAGGGGCGAATCTCAGCAACAAGTGTCACTAAGAGTGACAACAAGGCAATTCCATACACATCCCCCACGATAGCTCAATCAGAAGAGATGACCCAACCACCCTTTGCATTCAACACTCTTTCAACGACAACCAAGAAAGAGCCACCGCCAATATAAACAAACCCCACAGGAAGCTCCAGGCTAATTTCTCTGATCCAAAAACCACCCTTAACTTTTAAAGAGTTTAAAAATTTTGCATTGTAAGTTAAACCCCTGTTTGTGTTTCCTTCTTCAAGTCGGTATTACCCTTCGGAAATCTAACAAGTAAATGAAAATACTAAGGCTAGGTAAATAAATTAAATGAAAATAATCAATATTAAGTTGAACCCTTAGGAATTATATAAAACATCTTCCAATTTTCGAGCCCCAGTTTGTAAGAATCCCAGAAAACTTTAATTAAAATTACGAATAGCAGCCTAAGTATAATTTAGCTAAAACGTTAACTTCTTCCCAGTTTCAGTATATGTTTTCGGTCCCAAAGAAATCTTAAGTTACCCTTATAAAAAAATAAATAATATAAACCAATTGTTCCAATAAGATTTGTAAAATTAAAAACCAATCCAATCAGTAACTAATTAGAACTATAAAATAAATCTTTAACCAAATTTCGAATAGTGTTTAACTACAAGTCAAACCTTATTTTTGCATAAAATAACTAATTTGTTTGATTGATATAAGAAATAAAAGGGTTTGGAAAGTGTACTAAAGAAGAATTACAGCATTATTTGGCTTTGCATTGACCAGAAGGACCAAGCACCCAGGTAATCAAACTGTATTTTCCGGTATTATGAGCAATTGGTTCCAGCTTAGTAATCATAAACATAGCAGCTGGGGCTACCATAACATTTGTTTCTAAAAAGACAAAAAGGGGGGAGCTCGAGACAGACTCTACGAAATGGAGCGGCAATCGCGCTCCAGGGCGTGGTCTCTCACCCTCCCTCCTAGAATAGAGCATAAAATAAAAATATAAGCGCGGAGATATACGCTCTGAGAGTCCGGAAGCTAAAGGTCTTATAGGTCACATTGTTTCAGACAAGGGCTTAGAAGTGGATCCAGAAAAGGTTAAATGTATACAAGAGCTGCCAAACCCCAAATCGGTGAAAGCAATTAGATCCTGCTTGGGAGTGTGCAGTTCCTATAGAAGGTACATCCCTGGATTGTCAAAAATAGCCAAGCCGCTTAATCGACTTTTAGAAATTGAGAATAAAGAATCTGTTTACTTGGGGAGTCGAGGAGCAAAAAGCTTTTGACGCCCTCAAACACTCTCTTTGCAACGCTCCACTACTGCATCATTTTTATAACGAGCTCCCTACAGAAATACATTGCGATGCGAGCGGATTCGGACTTGGAGCCAGTTATTGCCAGATAAAAGATGGAAAAGAATTACCTATCATGTTTTGCAGCAGAAATCTTAATAAATGTAAAGTCAAGTACAGCGTTATCCAGAAGGAAATGTTGGCCTGGTTGCTTTCATTGAAAAAGTTCCAAAAATTTATTTACGGAAGGCCATTCACAGAAGTACCGGACCACTGTCCCTTACAAGGACTCAAGTTTGCCAGAGATCCTTCATGTGGGAGACTTCATAGGTGGGCGATTCGAATTAGCGAATACGATTTCTGCACCAAACATCGTAAGGGAAGACTCCATAGCGATGCAGACGGGCTCAGTCGCATGCTAGTAGATGAAGCAGAAGCCGTAATAACCGAGAATTCCGAAGATTCTTAAGTTACAGTCGAGCCAGACTGTCCGTTGGAATTTCCAATTTTTTGTAATGCAAGCAGAAGATTCAACAGCGCTGCAGGAAGAGGACGGTTTTTGTTTTGATATCATCATAAAACTCCAATCTAACGAAAACAGAATAAGAAAATTTTAAATTAATCGGAGTATCCGGAGTAAATTACCACTGGAACCCCAAGAGTCGTCTTGCCGAGAGCCCTGATAGAAGAAGTTCTTCGCGAAGCTCCCGACATTCCTATGAGTGGGCAGTGAGGAATAACAGGTAGCTATCAAGACTTCAGCACCATTTGTACTGGAGCAAAATGAAAAGGGATGTCTATCGATTCGTAAGCAAATGCGAAAATTGCAAATCAGCTCAAAGACCCATAAGAAACCCTGAAGGACTACTTTACAGCTTAGCAATTCCAGACCAACCTCATTGATTCGTCTCCGTGGATTTTGATGGCCCGTTACCCAAAACAAAAAGAGGCAACAGATACATCAGTGTTTGTGTGCATCCCCTTACTAAACACGCAACGTCTAAGCCATTAAAAGATTGTACAGCCGAAACTACAGCTCAATTTTTATTAGAGGAGCTTGTAACCGAATTAGGACCCCCAGCAATGATTTTATCTGACAGAGGAACTAACTTTATGAGCGATTTGGTACAAAGCATACTATAAGGCATGGGAGTCCGACCACTACACTGTTCAGCTTACCACCCAGCCACCAATGGTCTTTGTGAAAGAAATATGGGAATATTCAAAACGGCTCTGAAAATCTACTTAGTGTAACACTTGTGTAAAGTGTTGCTTGACTTTATAATTCAATCAATATCTTTTAATCAAGTCCCTTCTAGTTTATGTGTCTCCATTTGATTGTATTGATCCTATTGTGTTATATTGTATTACATTGTATTGTATGTGTGTGGTAAGTTGAACACTGAATGTTATGTATGTATGTATTGGTGAGATGGCCAACCTTTTGTATATAAAGACGAGCAGACGTGCGAGTCTTTGTCATTCCCTGTTTCTGTTGTAAGACGAATAAAATCTCTTTGTCTCCTCGCCCCTACCTGAGTTCTATTCACTATTCATTCTATTGCCTCATAAAAGATACGTAGTATCACAGTTTTGGTAGCAGCGAAGCGGCACGGCACGGCAAACATCGAGCAATAAATTGTAACCTAGAACCTGATATGATACCGTCTATCTTGAAATTCTTATTAAGCTACCATAGTCCTAAAATTCGTAAATTAATAATGATCAAGCATTTTTATCCTGACAGCAGGAGGAGGAGACCATACAGCAGGAGACCATACAGCTCGTAAATATTATATACCATAGGAACAACCGTCCGACCTCACAGTCGACTTAGAGATCGAAGACGTTCACAACGAAACTTAAAGGGGTGGCCACTTTGCACTTTACGAGTTTTAAAACTGTTACATAGTTCTTATAATGGATCCCTTTAATGTATATAATAGTCAATACATAACCTCTAGGAACCAATTTATTTCTAAGGCTACGTTAGAACTTCAGGAACTTACGTAGTTACCAGAAAATAAAAAAATTCATCATAAAAAAATTTACAATGATAATTCTAAGAATTTTCTTTACGCTCATTATAAGGAAGCTATTACACGTGATTATCCCATTTTTGTCTTATTAAGTGAGTATATTTGTCGTTTCTCAGACGAACCTTTCTTGCGTCAAATCTGGGATAACAGCTTTGTTATTCCTGTCAACCTGACGTCTAGTTATTTAAGACTTATGACAATTCCAACAGCAAAGTACCTATTATTAACGAGGATACTTTACCAGTCATTGGCTCGGACCTTAAGGTTTTATGACATTAAACATAGTCTGCACCTAGACCACAATGCAGCTTTAAGACAAGACCTCTATGTAATTTATTGTAATTATTACTACGGAAGCCGCTACATACTTGGCCCCTTGCAGCACTTTCTTAACGCTTCAAAAACTTAGAAATACTTCTTATCTTAAGCCTCTTGACAAATTTAACAACTCTTCAGCAATTGAAGTCTATACCGATTATTCCCAGTACGCCCACATTCCACTTTCTCGGCGTGAAGTTTTTGATCACCTCGACAAGGAAATCCTGCACTATTGTCCCAACAATGCTCCATTAATTTAAACAATTGTTTAAGACTTACGGGTTATCCCAACTTCCAGCCTACTTCAATCCAACCGAAGAAATTATAAGAGCACTTGACTTTTATAGCCCATTAGTGACTAACCATTACTCTGCGTGTTTGATTTGCCTCTTACCTTCTATTGAACTCCTGTGGGCTAATCTTGGCGGTATCACCTGCCCTCCCCGATCCAAACCCTGAATGATCTACATTTCATTGGCCTACTCATTTTAAGACCAAATTTGTTGATACTCCAATCTCCCTTACGGAATTAGTTGATTTATTTCGCCGTTACAGAACGTCAATCCCAGTTTGTTCGGTAGCCCCTCAAACCATACCCAGGATCCCAAATAATTTACTATTGCCTAGTGCTGAAGTGACTTCTTCAGTCCCAGTCATTCTTGGTCCATCGCCACCACCCTTGTTGACCATTGAATTGCAGTCACCACTGCCAACTCCAACCCATTCAGCATCTTTCGTACTTAGTTATCCACCTTCATCGTCCACTGTTCCATCTGCCCAAGCCAACAATAGAAAGCATCCCCAGGACGCCGACACCTCAACAATATCCAATAAATTACCTAAACGTAAACGATCCTCTTTATCGGATAACTCTATATTTATCGACACCTCTTTATTCCCCATTTTACACAGACCACCAACACCTATTCCTTACAGGCCCTCATCCCCTCCATTTTTTCACTGAGCGAATCTGATCTAACTCTCCTTATCCTCAATCTGGACAAACCTCGTACACCCTAATACCAACCAAACCTTGCTCACTTTTCGTTTTCAGTTCATCTTCATCCATTCTAGTCCTTGATCTCAAAGTGCCTCAAAAAACCCACGACTAAGTTTTAGCAAAACTCATCAGTGTTCCTTTTCGACCTGAAGAGTAAATACGTAATGGTAGGACATTGTGCTCATAAATTTGGAACAATTTTTATTTGTGAGATTCACCCAGTTCCTATTAATATTGAAGACCACGTTAAACTTCCTGACGAATGTGCCATAGATTTACCAGTGACACACGTTACCATCTTTAAAGATCGTAACCTTGTTCATCTCTGTCTAGAAGAACTGTGTGTACATTTGTTGGCACATGTCCCCCTTTTGCTTCCGACTCCCCCAATTAATAATATAAGTGTTAGTTCTATTTCTACAAATATCTTAGAATTAAAACACCCAAAGACATTCTTAAATTTAGCAACCAAAACCCTACACTTCCACATTGACAACGTGTGCCTCTTCTTCAAGCTATCAGTGTACAGATTTTATGTCTGAGATTGTCCATACCTACCGCTGCGCCCACGAGGACTCGTCTGGTTCAGAAACCGCTGAGTCCCCAGTTCCGCCCAATGACACTTAATAGTTCGTCAGGTTAAATACGTTTACTTGTAAGTCTTGCATAGTGAAGTTTATCCTAAAAAAACATTAAAATGTCTCTTCCCTTTTCTACCACTACGGAAGGACAAGGTGTAATAATATCCAGCTTCAATTCTGCGATGTTCTTCCACGACATCGGTGACCCCTTACCCCACTTTGGAGGTGTTCACCCCCTCAAAACCCTTAAAGTGAACTTTGTAGAAATCCTTTGCAAACACAACGTAATGACATTGGTTATAGACATATATGTCGTGACCTAACTTTCTCCCTTGGACATTCCCTTTCCCAAAATTGGATTAATACCAATTCTATGGGTGAGGAGTTTTGCCACATTTTCCTTTCCCAGCCCATAGTGACATTATGTGTGGCCTCTGGCACCCTGCACATTCATGAACAAAATTCATGTATGCAAATTGGATTTTCCTACGGCAGGATCTTCCCCGCTCTGTTTGCAGAAAAATTGTGAACATCTTACTCATCAGGCAAGGCGATAGTTTTCCTTTACCCCTACTAATGATAATCTCATTTTCCCCTTCTGGATCATGTTCCAGACTTTCTTCGATCATCTTTATGTTAACTTTGATTCATCGTTTCCGCTACCTTTGTTAACTAGGACACCACGCTGTGAAGCCCACCTCAGTTTTACTTACAACATATTTTCCTCGTGGAGATAGTTCAATTTGACGACCGTGTTTACGTCTTATTCATCCTCAGTTGAAGTCTATAATACCTTTCATCATGTTGTAAGTAGGTAATAATATTTTATTTTATTGGGTTCAAATGTTTTCAGTACCGTGGTTGAGGAGAGGCCAAATAAAAAAAATTAAACCAAATACAGCCTCCTCCTTACCATAGTCAAAATAAGATGAAGTAATGCTTAATAGCTAATATTAGATGAATATTTCATTATTAATTATACTAAACCATAATAAAATTAATTCCTTTGGTAAACCTGTAAAATTAATTTTGATTTTGTAAATATTACAAAATTTAACTATCGGTGTGAAATTATGTGTTATACAAACTTAATAGTGAATAAGTTATTAGTATTGGTAAATTCTATTAATTCTTTAAGCAGTTATTTTTTTCTAATGTAACCAAAAATAAAAATGATTTAAAATAATTTGAAATATAGATAATGCTAATTGCCTAGAAACGTAGATTAAATATCTTATAGTTATATGTGTGTTGAAATTATAAAAAAAAGTTATCAAATGCGTAAGAAAAAAAAGCTATCAAAAATTAAAATGAATAACCATAGTAGATTTAGTAATGAGCCAAAGACTGATTTGTGTTAACTATAAGACTGAATACGCTAGTCAATAGAGATGTTAAATAACAGACGTCAAATTAAAATCTAGTCAAGAAAATCTTGCTTATGGTTCAAGTTGATTTGTTTGTAAAGCTTATTAGAAATTTGCAGATGTTGCTAAAATCTTAAAAATCGCGAGCGGAGCGATGTAACACTTGTGTAAAGTGTTGCTTGACTTTGTAGTTTAATCAATATCTTTTAATCAAGTCCCTATTAGTTTATGTGTCATCATTTGATTGTATTGATCCTATTGTATTGTATTTTAATACATTGTATGTCTGCGGTAAGTTGACCACTGAATGTTATGTATGTATGTATTGGCGAGATGGCCAATCTTTTGTATATAAAGACGAGCAGACGTGCGACACTTTGTCATTCCCAGTTTCTGTTGTAAGACGAATAAAGTCTCTTTGTCTCCTCGCCCCTACCTGAGTTCTATTCACTATTCATTCTATTGCCTCATAAAAGATATGTAGTATCCCAAAATACATTCATATAAGGGATCCTGAGATCTCTATGTTATTGAAAAGCAGTGCCGGATGGTAATACGGGTGCCTCTTCCGTGTTATCATTGATGATGCTACATGCGTCACATATCGCGTTTGTAATATCATCATAGATAACCTCAGGAAATGGTGAAGGGTCGTAAATTGTAAATTCTCTTGATTGAAGATCAACTACATATAAAATGTAGTGACCTCATATTGAAATAAAGGCAGTCAATAGGAATAGGCAACAAACGTATCCCCATAAAAGAGTTTTCGATAAGAGGCAATACTGTCACTAAATATTGACAGAATGGGTACATTCATCATGATGGAGCAATTTACCACTGGGATCTTATGGCCCTAAATAAATTATACAAACTATGGTATTTTAAATCTCACTTAAACACTTACAACTTTCACAAATAAAACAAATTTGAATATATATAGAGACACATTTTGCAACTCTCGAAAAAAGTATACTTTGGAGACGTTCGCTCACATTTTTTGATGAGCCTGAAGATGCACGATGATTATGAAGTAAATTTTGAAGGAAAACTTGAAATGTATAGAGTCAACATGTTTCACACAGACTGAAGAAAGTTGGGTTTTAAAAATCTTGAGAGTAATGAAAGGACAACGCATCCAATTCTAAGAATCCCAAGAGTGAAGAAAACGGATTCATGACTTCTGGTATGGACTATTTAGTTTTTTAAATGTGTAGTATCATAAGCCTTTAACCAAGATAAGACTTTTTTTAATTAAAAATCTACTGAACAAAATTGTTTAAGCGACAGTTTTCGAGATACCAAGAAGTGCACTTTTGGTTTACTTTTCAGTATCCTTCGAAATACCTCAAATCCCTCGCTTTTGAAATATTAAATGAAGTTTGCAGAAGCCGATGGACCCTTGTTTTTCAACAAGTGCATAAAAGTTGTAGTTCTTTACTGAAAGTTGACAATTTTGGGACATTTTTAAGAAACCAAAGTTTCGACTTGTCGTATTTGTCGTATGCATGCACAATTTGTGCAGCAGGATTTGACAATGTCGAAAACCGCAATACTCATATTATTGTGAAACTTTAAAAACATTGTAATGGTTGTGATGAGTTTCCAATATTGTAACATTATTGTCGTGAACAAATAGATACTATTCGTCAAATCAAAAATGATTGTACAGTTTTGTGTAAAGAGTGCGGGAAGTTTTAATGTACAAAATGCATTGTGTTCTCAGAAGAGCATTGCCTAAGTTGCCAAAGTTATGTGCAAAAGTTAATCTCGTTTGTGGTGAAGCTCATTTGGAAAAGGAACAGTGAGGGATATGTTCCAAAGTGATTGGGAGAGTCGACATCTTCTCTCCTACTCGCCAGAAAATGTAAACATTCGTGTGTGTCGCAACAAAAAAGAGTGAAAAGTCGCCACAGCCTGGACCCAGTTCAAGAATAACATCTCAAGAACGCTTAATTTTAGAAATGTATAAAAACAATCTGTGTAACATTTGCAAGGAAAATTTAAAACGGGGGCTCTTTTAGAGTTTCATGTTCAAACTGTGCATAAGGACTCTCAGAGTGAGAGGGCGGAACTGCGGAGGTCCATATGGCCTCGTCTTAATATCTTAAAAGTCGACGGGCAAAGATTGCAGTTATAAGATTCCGCCTACAACGGATTTTATAAAAATCGCAAGTTGGAACTTCAAGGGACAGTGTAAAATGATATTCAAAAGTTACTACAAGAGATAAAGCAGGAGATATTTGACAGTTCTCAAAGCTGTGACTGAAAAAAGTGTATTAAGTTCTTTATCTGCATAGAAGGTCATTTCTACAAAATACAGATGGAAAATGAAAAAACTTATCAAATATGCGGAGACGGATCATGATTATGAAGTGTAAAAAATTAACTCATACCATACATAACCTTCCAGCTACGAACAAATTTATCGAGCTAAGATTATCCAGCTACAACACCAAATCGAATCTTTTATCAATAAGGGCTCAGGCTGGATATTTAAAAGAGTTACAAAGATAACTTTCCAAACAACACACTATATCCTATTCAAAGGTGGATCTTACTTACCACTACAAGTACAAGGTAAAATCCGTCCTAAATATCGACAACAGAGACGATGATCATCCCGAAGGAGTTTGTATATGTTTTATGGTCAATTTTGGCCCATGAAGCCATAAGCACTACCTTACAGAGATTTAAAAAAAACCGAAACAGACTCGACAAGAATAAAAACACATGCAGGCAATTTCTCGAAAAAGTATACTATCGAGAGTTAAAATTTGCAATTGATGATCGACAAATTGCAAAGTTTGAAAAGCTTAACCCTAAACTCGCCATCAATGGTATTGGCTACGAAGAAAGTTATACAGCTATGCAAGTTTATGAATATTTGCAAAGGTCTGGCTAGACAGATTATGCCAAAATTCAAAAAGGAATCAGATTTTGTGGTTTCCTTTATACGACACAAAGAAACCTTCAAGTTCAGATTTTGTGGAAGTTGATTTATTACAAATCATATGCAACAACGAAGACGGCAGCTATGAAACCCATTTTTGCCTACTTCGCGACGTTAATGGATTTCTGGGGTTACGAGGTCTTCGGGGAAATCACAATTGTCGCCACTGCCTGAGTAACTTTAAATCAAATGAAACGTTAGACGATCACCACCCATATTGTATGGGGTTGTCTATGCAAAAGGTTGTATTTCCTGCAGAGCGATTCTATGTTCTCGACAAGTGTGACCGCATGATAGAAGTACCTTTTAGATACTATGCAGACTTTGAAAGTCTTTTGTCAGTTGTGGAAATTCCTGATCTCTTGGCTCGGCAGCAGGTGCTGCAAAAACTCAAACCCTGTGGGTATTGTATAATAATGTGTAGTCTGCGAAGCAGTTGCAAAATACGTGCATCGTGCTAGTTGAGATGATGAGTATGTGGTTAAAAAATTCCTAAAACTTTTGGAGAGGTCATAACAATTTTTGAGCCAACTACTTAACAAACCTTTTTAAGTAGTTGGCTCGGTAATTGGCCAAAAACTCCACCACCACCACTCGATGAAATTTATTTTTTGGAAAAAAGGGACAGATTTTTTACCGAGAAGGGTCAACCATAAACCACCATTTGAGGTGATTGTGTCCTTAAACGACTTTGCCAAGAGTGAGGAGATTGTTTGCCTTAAGGGAGTTTAGCATAAGTAAGGAGATTGTTTCCTTATGGGAGGACATCGTCTGTCACTCCCTTTCTTCTTTCGAAACAAAGAGTCCTATTGAATTTGATTATCAATGGCCTTATACAGTAGAAAATAATATAATAAACTATTATTTTGCAAATCTGAAGATATCTATAAATAATATTGTAAGTGTATCCAAAATCACAAATTTTTTTGTCCAACAGAAGAGTGTGTTTTAATTTGGTTACCTTCTGATTATAACACATATGACTATATAAGGGACAATCTAACAAATAATTAGTAACTGAAAAACGAATTTCTTGTCCTGAAATAAATTTAGCAATTACGGATTTAAATACAGTAAGCATGTGCGGCCAAATGATAGGTTATTCTAAACAAGGAATCATTTACACTCAAGATAAAAATGGTATAATGAATGTAAATATTGCTTCTACAAATCAAATTTCTGCTAAGGTAGAATTAGACTTCTAGAATTAAACGAAGCCCCGTTGTAGATAAACCAAGAGTAAAATTAGATGCCCAAGTAAACGCCGAATTCCAATATTTGTATGAAGTAAGTAAGAATATTTTAACTTCTGCTGATTAGATGATTCGTCGAGATGTATGCAGAAGTCATCAGCTAGAGTTAGAACTTGTTAGAGCCCTTGAAGAATGTGGACAAGCTACTGTAATGGTTAGAGCTTTACTAAGAGGTAGGAGATATAAATGATATACCAAATGGTGATGCACATAAATTTGAAGAAATATATGACTACATCTTTCTTCAAACTGAGAACTGCACGAAATTGTATCCAGCACAATATTTTTATAAATTTGATATGAGAGTAGGATGGCTAGTAGAATTAACCATGAAGTAGTTGATGAGCCTACTTATGTTGACTGTCCTGTCCCAACCTTTTTTTTAAAAATGGGCGAGAAATCAGTTCATTTAGCCAATAGATCCATTATTACAAATTTGCTAATGTTGCGTTATAATGGAACTATGCTGCGTTCTCTTGCATCTGAACCTATTGTTACATCCAAGTATCCTCAGTTTGAATTGAATGAAATACACCGTATGTAATGTAATAATATATTGTCACGGGACTACGGCCCCAACATATTACAAAAATTAAGAAAACTAGCCAAGTATCAAAACGGACGAAAATCTCGACACGCCGAATTAGCGTGCTCACAACCCCCCCTTAAGAGGCCATGTGTTCCAAAACAATAACTGTCAACAGGACAGTAGTTTTGTGAGAAGGGGCAAGATGTTTTGTACCAAGAAAAGCAAACAAAACTATAAGCGGAGTAGCAGGGATCTTTCCCACACCATAGGTGGTGTTTACCACCAAAGAAAGGCAATACGGCCGCACCACGCTGGTGCGGTATTTTCAGAACTCCGTCCATATTTCTGAAGGACCCAATAGAAACTCAACTACTTGTGCAACAGGTGGAGCAAGTGGCTATCTTAACAATAGCCACTGCATGAATCGGGGCTCATTTGACTCATTTTGCTCATTGCTCAGTCTCAGAAGCTAACTTTCCCCTTACATAAAACCTTAAAAAGAAGTCTCCTGTCCCTATTGTTCAACGCACCCCTTATTTTGTCATAAGTAAAATTTAAAAATTTCTTAAAATTATATTAGTTTCTATTATTATATTATATTAAATTGCGATCTAGGAATTCTATAAATTCGTTATAAATAAAATTAGGTTATAGTTAAAAACGAATTCTTAAAGGCTAAACTTTAGTGTAAAATTATTGTAAATTCTTAAAAAGAAAAACTGAATCTAGTTAAAAGCTAATAGAAGTTTAAAACAATTTGTAAACCGTAACTAACAATATAAAGTGTAAATCATTTAAAGGAAGGAGAAAGACATCCAAAAGCCAATTCGAAGTGAAAGTTAATCGGCTGTTGTGAGTTTTTTTACAAGAAAGCAGTTAAGACCAGAAGGACCATTGTCAAGGTAATTAAAACCTCATAAAAAATAAATGACAAACATGACAAAAGGGACAAAAATGATTAGTTAAAGTCAGAATAGAAATGGAGAAATGTCAGGTAGACTTCAACAAACCGGGGCGGCAATCGCGCCCTGGGAGTTGGGGATTATCCGACACTCCACCAAGAGATTAGAGATAGACGCCCCGATTGGTGCGGCGGCCGCCCCAATCAGGGACAGTCGCTCACGCTCTAAGAAATGGGAGAAAGCCTCTTGCTCTAATTCGTAGGTTACATGCCTGATGCGGGGGCCGCAGAAAGCCGAAGAGTCTCTTACTCTAAGATTGAGTTTATATGACTGGTGCGGGGGCCGCACCAAGCAGAAGAGTCTCTCGCCCTAAAAGTTAAGTTATATCATTGGTGTGTTGAAGAGAGTCACTAGCGCAAAGGGTTATTTTATACCAAACAGGGTAAATAAAACAGGCTCGTTTCAATATATTTCATACCCCTTACAGTTAAAATATGGAAACAATTAAGTACACAAATCGCAGCATGAAAATAAATCGAAGGAGAAAAGCTTTGTGAAATAAACATCTGGAGAATTTAAATTCTATTAATTTTCCGATTCGATGTAAAGATGATGTTCACGAATATGATATTGTAAATTGTAAACAAACTAAAAAAAATTAAAAATACTGAAGGAAATGTTGAAGGAAATGTTTTAACTCAACAAAAACCTGAAAAAATTTTAAAACAGAAAGCAATTCTATAAAAAATGTGATTAAAATCGATACTTCGATGATTAATTCTCATTTAATATGCATAAATTTTGAAATAAGAAGCTTAGTTTTGAAAACTAATATATTAAATAATACTAATAATGTACCAACAATTTAAGGAGGAAGTGTTAAGGAAAATAAGATAATTTTACCAGAATATAAACCTAGGTTAATTCTTTCTAATCATAAAGTGCAGGAAAACCCCAAACCAGCTTTTACATTTTGGGGACTTGACAAACGAATTTTTAAAACTGCTAGTTTCAAACCAGCTAAATTGGAGCTATGCAAAAAGGAAGATGTTCACGGCCCTAGAATTAGATCTATTACCAATGTCTAAAAAAGAGCTTATTAATATTTTACATAAAACGAGAGTAGATAATATACAACTAGCTATTAAAGAACTAGAAATTTCAAAAAATATATGCCAAACACCGATCTCCACTGATTTACAAATGGATAATCGACTTGATTCTCAATTAAAAAATATAATAAAAGAAAGTCAGGAGTTGCAAGATTAAATCCAGCAACTACACCCAACTCAGCAATATGACATCTCAAACTACGAAGAAAGCAACGAAGAAGAAGCTCATGTTCCTGAATTCATAGCTACAACAATACAAACCTAACAACAACAACAAGCAGTTTCCGACCAACAAAATTTATCAAAAGTTATTCATTAATCACCTTCATCATTTGATATTATGACATTCTATTCATGTACTTAATCTACTAATAATGTGATCATTATTTTTCGAAGGTGTGACGTTTGTTATATGTCTAAGTTAGTACTATATTTATAATCATAATGATTTTAGATTAAGTTATAAGAGAAACTACAAAAATCCTAAAAATACCAGTGTTCGATTTTTGGGCGAAATTCTAATTCAATCTGCAAGAACCCAGCAGAAGTTGAAGCTAGGGTTAGATACACTGGCGTAAAAACCACGTACTTAGAGTACTTGGCAAGTACGGGCCCCAGGGTTCTGGGGGCCCCAAAAAATTGAAAATTTAATTTTCTTTTAGTTACTTATTTGCCGACTAATTCAAAAAAGAGTATACAAAGGTTAGAAAAAAATTTTTCTGTTCACAAAGGAAACGGAATACATCTTTTGCCAATTCGATACAAGTCATCTAAGACTCATCGATTGCGTTTTTCTTAGGTAAGGGAAAAATAAAGCAACATAAAAAGCTGCTCCAATGGAGAAGACTGTTAGTGAAACCTAACATCCAATCCTGAAAGTCAACACGGTGAATTTTTTACCGGTTTTCGTTGAAACGTTTTTGCAGTATGTAGATTTATAAAGATAAGATTTTCAACCTCCGTCCTATAAAAGTAAAGGCTTGTAGGGTTTCTAAATTTCAAAAGAACAATTAAGTTGTCGTTTAAAAAATATTGCGTTGTATTGTTCAATTTCTGAATTATCGTAACTAAACTCAACATTATTTTCTGAACTTTTATATGCAAAGTAATTAATAAAATGAACCAGAAATACGGTAATGTATTCGGCGAGGCGCAATCAGAAGACTTTAATAAAATAAAAATTATCGGACCAACAATGTTTTTAAAGCATGGAAATTATCTGTTCGGATTATTTATCTGAAGCAAAACCAACCCTTTAATTTTTATTTTGTCAACTTCTAATTGCACCTTACCTAAGACATCACCAGAAATCTTAATCGTAACCAGTTCTGTA
>JAQGBU010000975.1:0-16642 GCA_034698605.1 Isotoma decorata
GGGCTAGGAAATATTATATACAGCCACTTAAACAATGAACTAAACTACTGCACGAATGAAATGTTGAAGAACATCGCCAAGGCTTTGAACATCAAAATTTCGAACAAAATAAGTAATAATTTAAGAAATTTTACTAATGTATTCAACAAATAACTTTAAACTGCGAATTGTAACAAATGTTTTCTCCTGTATATATTTTGAGTCTGTACAATTCACATGTTAACTAAAATATATTGCTTTCCATCTTTACTTTTATACAATTACTCAGAGAAAAAAGTCGATGTGAAATAATATCTGTAAAAACGTTTTTAATTTTTAATTTTTAATTAATAATAACAGTGTAAATAACAAAACATTTTTTCTGTAACTCATCACTATGTTTTGTAAGTCTTCATTTAATTTATTTCTTTAAATTTGAGTAAACAATGAATTCTGAGTTCGTTTTTTGTAACCGATTGATTAATCTGTATGTAAAATTGTCATTTTTAATAATTGTGAAATTTGCTTCTCTTTCTACATTATTATAGTACCTTATCAAAAAAATCCTCTAAAAATGTCTTCAAGGTTATATTGTAATTTTGAAATAAAGTAAGCCAGATGGAACACTTAAGTATATCATGTCCAATTTAAAGTATATTCGTTGTTTGAAAGAGCAACCGGTTTCGAATAGTCTTCATCAGGCTCTATATTTCCAAGTAATATCAAGTTTTTGATTTGGAAAACGGACATTAATCACACAATTTTATAATTCCAAATATTAATTAATAAATCCGTAGTGATGAATAATCCATGACATTAATTTTCGAATTTTAATTAAATAAAATAAGCTACGAAAATCAAGAATCATTGTGTTTTTTTGTAGTATAATTTAGTGGATGATTTTCAGGATAATTTAGAATGCGAGAAAAGTGTTTGCTATTGATTAATAACAAGATAAGTTATTGATTAGGATAAGTACGAGGTATGTATAGTTTTCAGTCATTGTCTAATTTAGCTATGATTGTATTCTAATTTATTCATTACTCATTTGAATGGTTTGGCATTACAGTCTGAAGAAGAACTTGTAATTAATTCGAAACCGGTCACAAATTCCGTACTTGAAATTAATAAAACCAAACTTCATTTTTAATTATGCTCATATGGTGTTCCCCCGGACCATTTTTATCTGAAGTAAAATTCTCATACTCCGAAATGTTCAAATTTGAAGCTTTAATTTTAATCTTTTAATTTTAAATTTTATTCTTAGTTTTTTGTTGTAAGAGAAAGCTGCCTAATAAATTGCGTGTTATCGCTAAAGCCTAGTTTTTTAATAGTTGTAATATTTTTAATATTGGACAGCTAAACAAAATTAAATAATCAAGAATGTCTTATTTTATAGGATCGCCATTGTCGCCATATGTTAAAATGTTGTATTTGTGGTATGCTCTATGGGTGAAAACCCGTAGGGAGCTGATTCAATAAATAAATAAATAAATAAATAAATAAAAAAATTAGCTACTATAACGATTAATAATTAACGGTCCTTTTGAACTAATTAATGTTTGATAAAATTAAAATATAGAAACCATCCTGGCTCACGCCGATTTGAACTCAAATCATGTAAGAATTTTATAGTCGAACAGACCTTCTACTTATAACGCCTGCCACAGTAATAATTCATAATACAATTATAGATACTTTATTTTATATAAAAATGAAAAACGAATGTTTTTGATAAGCAGTCGAAGCTTGTATTGCCGAATTCATGTTCTGTAGTACATAAATTGTTTTCATAAAAACTGCAACCTAAGTATGTAGTTTTAAAAAAACTTATAAAATAAAAGAATTGAAAATCAATTTTTACTTGTTGTCAATTTGTGCATTTATCATTTTTTTTAATTTTCGAAAGTTTGGTAGCATAATGAAGGTTT
Source organism: Isotoma decorata (assembly GCA_034698605.1). NCBI lineage: Eukaryota > Metazoa > Arthropoda > Collembola > Entomobryomorpha > Isotomidae > Isotoma > Isotoma decorata. The sequence goes on from JAQGBU010000975.1 coordinate 1,911, forward strand.
TTATCCCAGAAGTAGTAGTGTTTCAGTTAAAGTGTAAAATAAATAATTCATCCAAACCTCAGTACCCTGTGTTCAATCCTCTTTGCCATATTTTCAAGAAGTATCTCAAAACCATAAGGCAATGGTTGTGAAAACGGGACAACGATATACGGAAGTAATAACTGGCTTACCCATTTTTTGTAATAATTAACAGTAAATCAATACTAACGTATTTTTAGTTCTTAATTAAACATTTTAAAAGTTTACCTTCCTATTCCTAGGGTTGCTACCCTGAACTTCGCTTTCAAGCACTGTGTCACTTGAAGTAAGGCACTCCTTCATTTTTCTGACGACTATAATTAATTATTATGACGAAAGTTTCACTCGAAAGTTAAAAAATAACCTTGAGGTAGCAAAACAAATGTCGGGGCGTACCTTCTCAATTGAGTTCTGAACTGAAACTATGCATGAATATTTTAACTGCATTCTTATTTACTTAAGCTAGTATTTCATGGACCACCGGAACAGAGATTTACTAAGAACAGAGATTTACTAAGAACAGAGATTTACTAAGAACAGAGATTTACTAAGAACAGAGAATTACTAAGAACAGAAATTTACTAGAATTCAAATGAGATTTACTAACAAGAGATTCACTATTTAACACAAAAGAGATTCACTAACACAAAGGAGATTTAGGTTGGGGTGTAGGAAAAAGGACCCCAATACTAAAGCATTCCCTTTTGAAACCTTCATGGCTAGCTTGTAGGCTAGATTAAATTCCGGGCTCAATTTAAAATTTTAAGTTAGGTTTGCTGTATCATTGTCATTGGTAGTGGGTTTGGAATTGGGTAGAAACTTTATTGCCGGTTTACCAGCTCATTTCATACTGACTATTAGAGAATTTGGTTGGCCTTTTATATTCTCTAAAATACTAAATTATCAAAACGTTTTCAAGAACGCAATCATCATCATCATTATTATCCTAGCAAAATAGTTGCATATTAGCATAAGTTTAGCAACCAAAGAATAATCAGCTTAAAATAAAATGCGTTGGAATAAAACAAGGAACTTGCATAATTAATAATAAATCCTTGAACAATCTTAATAGTCAAGCTTGTTAAGTCATTTCCACATGTGTTGCACATGCCCAAATGGTAAAACATTCTATTGTAAATAAACCTTACCAAGTACTTTTGTATACTTGGAACTGGGTTTTCAGCACAAAGATAAACTCCAAAATATTACAAAGCAGTGGGAATTAAAGTTCAACTAAAATACAACCATCCTTAATTATCATAAATTTAGAATGTAACAATATTGTAACACAAATATTTTAAAAGGTGTGTTGCTTTCAGATCAGCCAACAAGTCCCTACATCTAGTGGCGTAACTACGATTCAAGGGCACCGGTACTGGCATTATCTCTGGGCCCCTCAGTGCTTTTATGAAAAACTATTTTTCAATGCGTTTGAAATTCGAGGTTGGCTTGAAATGAGGTTTATGAATGAAGCAACTGTTTTTTTTTAACTTTTTTCGAATGTCTAATTCACAAAAATCGGAAAACGTCTTGTGTCGTCCTTTTTTACTGATATTATTATTCATTTAATCTTTGCTGAGCTTGGCTTGACTACCTGGATGCTGTAACCCAAATAGTTTCTTAACAAGATTTCACTGAATTTTGCCAAAGCCTGATCGCCGAATGGGGTATTTGCCGAACGTGATATGCCCAAATAGCTTTTAACCTAATTTAAATACAATTTTGTCAATATTAAATAATTATTTTGTCATAATCAAGATAGAGATCCCTTGTCATCCTATTAACCCTTGATAACTACTAAAAGGTTGGGTCTTTCGGGGAAGGAGAAAACTGTTCGTTGACCATTGAAGAATCGTTAAAATGTTTTGGCATAGTACATTTGGCAAAGTGGATGTCTCACATACTTGATCTTCCGACAAGATGGTGTTCGATTATTGTAATTGTAAGTTATCTAGAGCTATTGAATCTTAAGTCCCAAAAAAATAACAATAATAATAATGCCAGATAATTGGAAGATCTATCATTCGATCAAATTCAATTAACGGCAGGCTTGTAGGCGAGCCTCTGTGGTTTTGATGGTAGCGCGTCTAACCGATAACCCCAAATGAATCCTACCTCTCATCTCAACCTATATGTTTGTTAATTGGAATTTACTCGGCTCGGTTCGCCGCATCCTCTAAGTACTGGAAATGTATCCTTGGTATCTGTTTTATTTAATGCGAGCATATTGGCCTACAGTGGGGTTAAATTTTATTGTGCATTTACCGCGTTTTTTTTTGCTTTCAGTAGTAATTTTGTCTATGATTTCCCATGTAGCAAACTAAAATCTTCGACGTAGTCAGAAATGCAAATTTTTGCAAGCGTACCGCCAGGGCCCCCTTTGGGCCCAAAGGTGGGGCTGCGAGGCATTCCTTGCATCCCCTTAGTTTCGCCACTGTCTATACCTACAAGATTACTGTATTTTCTGGTAAAGACCTCCCGGGGGTGTTATCATTTCAGTCCTCCAAAAAGAATGGACGGGGCGATATGCCGGGTAGGTAGTTAATGCTTCAAATCATTTTTTTAGAATTTGCTAAAAAACGCTTTCAATTTTAGTAAAACAACTCAACAAATAATTTAAATTTCTATCCATAAAACCATCAAATTTCTAAATTTTTCGTCCTAACAACTTCATAATCATATTTACTCATTCATTCACATTATCTAATTAGCTTCAGTTCAGTTCGGTTCACTCATAGTTTATTTGCAGGGACAGATGACACATAATTAACATGGTTTTCAAAAATTACTCAATTCTTTTCAGTACCAGGTACTTAAAGAATAGCACCAAATAGCTTAGATTATTACGTAGTTCACAAGAGCTTTAATAAATGTATATTTAAAATAAATATTTATAATTGTGTAACATAACAGTAATTGTGCATTGGACAACATACTTTAATGTTCTATTTAATTCATTTCAATTTCAATACCATATTCAAGCATCATCTCGTTTTTTGATTATTAGTAGTCGAACATAGATGTCAATGATTGAAAATATCTCAATTTGTTTATTTTCATATGGTAGATTGCTCCAGCACTTCAAAAACTATAAATAAAAAGATGCGCGTTCCCAAATTGCTTATTCATATTGGGTATGATGAAATTGGAGCGTTTTCTGGTAATCATGTTATCTTTATTATCATTGTCGGATCTGACAAAGTACTCATTGTGTATTTTATTTATAGACCTATCTAAGATGACATGCTTGAAGACTGTCTCAAAGCCATACACTTCATATCTTTAAGCAACAGATAACCACTCCAATTTATTGAATATGTTCGTTTAGTGTTCGGGTTGGCTCGGTTTGAGGTCAAACCGGAACAAACCGAAGTTTCAATATACGCGAACCAAAATATTTGGTTCGGTTTCAAAATAAAGCCGAAATAAACCAAATCAAACCGAAACAAGCAGAACTAAACCGCAAATTTTCGGTTTATCCATATTCCAAGTCAATAGAGTGTAACGATCAAGTTGCAGAGGGCTTATTGCTAAAGTCACCCGACAAAAAATTGGCTGAGGTTACCCGACAATATTTAGCCGGAAGTTGCCCGACATTATTTCTTTCTTGCTGTTTTGTCACCTGGGCGTGAGAAGATTAAATAATTAAATAACGTCTCATGGAATCAATTTTCTGTATTTCGGTCCGCAGCATTAGCGCGTAAATTGTTCAATTAAAACTAGAGTAAAGTAGTATTGCATGAAGCCAGTTTCATGATTAAAGCCATTGTGGTGCCACTTAAGCCACACATGTGACATGACTGCAAATTGATAAGTTTCGTATCATGCAAGGTATTTTAGAGTCTGTATAGGCTTTCAGAGGTTGTCAGTTTGTGTAAATTTTTAAAGCATTCGGCTTGGGGCAAATGTGGTCTTACGCGGTCTGACGATTCTCTACTCTTAGGGAGGGGTCGTGGGGGATTTAAATTGTGACATATACATTTATGACACAATTTTGTCATTTTTATGCCTAAAATTGGAGTGTCTGCCCGATTTAGCCCACCTTTGAACCCGACCCGTGTTTTGACTCTTGCAACCTATTTCTGAAAACAGAATTTTCAAATGTTGACACTGTCAAAAGTTATTGGAGTCCGGACAGAACTCCGACGGACACCATTAACGTTAACATATAGTGTTTAACGATACTAAACAGCCGTCCTACGGACTAAATTATCTAGCTAAATAGCATCTCCTTTGTACATAAAAGATCTTTCGCTTTTGTTTCTTTTATTACAAACAATTATGTTGAGATATGTTTATTGATTTATTTTTTCCTGGTCTCTATGGGTTTTAACACATTCAATACACATAAGATCTTCAATTCTTTATACGAGCATTCGTTAACAAAGCACCACTTGAACTTTCTCGACGAACAATGATTTTAGTAAAACATGTTAAAGAACAATATTTTCCTTCTAGAACAATTGCACACGACGCAACACAAACCAGATTCTTGAACTAGTATCAACAATAACTTTGTTGTTGTTGTTTCTTTATTGTCAGGGCTTATTGGTACATATTTTGACCATTCTTCCTAGGCGGACACATCTACATTAGAGACTTTTGCTTTCTATACATCATTTCACAAATCAACAATATAAATTAAAATATCAGTAACAGTTATAGAAAACTTATTCTGGCTGGTAAAAATTTTCTACAAGAACGCACTCAAATTCACATCATAGCAAACCTTTCCCTAAACATTCTCATAATCTAATATTATCAATGTGTTTACCAATTTCACGTTACGGATAACCTCAATCTTTTCAATAAATTTACTTGGGCACTACACACGACTTCGATTGAGAAATCAATAATATCATTATCACTCCTAGATCATATCTCTTGGTCAAGTGAATAAGTAAAGACACGATTACTACCGACTACACGGACACAACAAGGACGCTTTCAGAATGATATTTGACACATAAATGGTGCAAATTATGAAAATATTCCTTTTGCAGATTACATTAGCATTGTTAACTCCCGCTTGTAAGATTAAATCATTCATTTTATGTAAATTAATTTAAAAAACAAGTACTAGTAAAGATGGAACCTTGAATTTCCCATTTTAATAAACAGGACAGAAATGATTCCCGGAAGAAAAAGGACAGAAAGGAAGAGGACGGAATAAATAGGATAGCCAATAAAGGACAAGGAAGAAAAAAGAGATTAGAAAAGTATGAAATTTATAGCCTCTCAACTATGGATTGATTTGCCGGATAATATTTTAAGTGTATGTGAGACAGGATTTACAGCTTTTAAATATGAGGTGATTTTATATCTTTGTAAATGTCAATCTGAAGAATGTCAATCAGATGCATCAAATAATTTCTGCAATTTCTCTTGCATTGACAGTGCCCTTTGTGACTTTTCTGATGATGATAAATTTGATATTTTATGTCTTACTATAGTTTTGTTTTTATATTATTTGCTAACTGTCCTCCTATGTGATAACGTTATACTTCGTGTTGTAACTTTTATTTGTAAATTAACCTTCAGATGTAAGAACCCTCCAAGAGCGGAATCTAATTGTAATAAATTAAATTAAAAACTAAATTAAATTAGAAAAAAGGACCAGGAAGAAAAAGGACGAGCAACAAAATATACAACACCCCTTATCAATGCACAGGGTAAAAAAATGATGATGATGTCTTCTACGTTTTCACCAACTCAGCGTTTCGACGTTTACAGAAGCTGCACCACAAATTTGTGCAGAAAGTATTGTAAAACATAAAAGAGGATGTAATATCCTTATTCTTCATCGTCCTTTTTCTTCCGTCCTTATTCTTCCGGTAACCACAGAAACTACTCAAACTACAAATCATGTCCAACTACCCATCAACCCATCTATATAATAATTTGGAGTTTTGTCCTCGAACGAATCGTCGTCCTCTTGGTGGTGGTGGCACTCACACTACACTATACTATACTGGCTCGGTCTCACTTGCAGTGCTGGCACTCACTCTGTATTTGCTCTACCTCACTACCTAAGAATACTTCGATGCCGTTGTTCCTAATTTTTTTGACCGTTTTTATTTAAAATTGAGCTATTCTAGGGGGAGTACGCATTGGGGTCGTGGGGTTGCGGCCCCTAATTTTTTTGCCGTAAGTGTTCCGCTGGGGGGAATATGCATTGTCGTAATAGGGTGTCGGCCCCGTGGCCCCTAATTTTTTTGCCGTTTTTTTTATGTGCTATTGGGGGAGATACGTATTGGGGTCATGGGGCTTCGGTTCCGTGGCCCCTAATTTGTTTTGACCGTTTTTTAAACCTGAGGATATGATTTAGGGTCATGGAACTTCGGCCTCAGGGCCTCCTTTTTTAGTACATTTTTTTAAATTCATGGGTGTGGGGAACATGCACTGGGGTCAAGGGGTTTGGGTCCCGTGGCTCCCAGTTTTTTACGTCGTTTCTTTTAAATAACTGCCCCTTGCGGGAATTGGCAAAATTTCATTTTCGCCAAACCTCGATGTTGTATAATTTAGGTCACTTAGTCGACTTTTGAGGGAAAAACCTACGGTCTTGTAAATTTAAAATATTTTTGAAAAATTATCAAGGAAATCTAAAATTTTTCATGGGAGTTAAAAAACGCAAAGTGCCGTAAAACGTGATATAGAACTCCGTGGGGAGTTATTGTTTCAAAGCAATATATGAAGCCAGTTAAACATGAGGAGATAAGGCTTTTAACATGGGAGAGGAGGGTTTTTATTCAAAGGTGGGGTTCAAATTTCGTTTTAGGGTAAGTAACATCAAATCCGAAGCTAAGTTTAAATTGTGTGTGACTTGAATGACCACATGCTGGTTTCACAAAATCAGCGTAGAATAGCACAAAAATTCGAAGCGTAATTTTGGAAAATAGTATGACTCATTCAGCTTTAGTGTGTTTTGTACATTATTATTTACAATTCAAGACCGTAGTAGGGAAGAAAACTTTCAGTTCGCGCAAAGCGCGAAGCCAAATGCTAATCATTAAATAATGATAGGAAAACCCTAAGATGGACACATGAGTAGTATGACTGGTGTATTTATATGCATCAAGGCGTAGGATAGGGGAAGCCCGGCCTCTAAAAGAAATGCATCAGTGAGAATGATATGGTACCTTCTACCTAAAAAAAGCATCTAACTAAAAAATGCCTGGGTAAGGGCAAGCAGAAAGTTACTCTTCGTTGACCTTCGTATTAAAAAATGCCTTCTGTCAAAAAATTGTCTTTTGTCTTGTTTTGTTTGAAGAAGGACAATAGTTGTTAAAGAGGTTAGTTGTGTTTTACAATACAAGTAGTACAAAAAGGTTCCTGAACACTATGGTATAACGGTTTTGGCCAAAAAGGCCCATTGTGTTAAAAAAGGCTCATTGTTTCAAAGAAGGGTATGTTATCATTGGAATTCTCCCACCCTTTATAAATTTATGGCATACATCACCTTTCCAAAAATAATAATAGCTAGTAATAAAAAGATGGAGAATGATCTCTCGAATAATTTAACACGTGGAGAAGGCCGAGTGGATTTTTCTGGAGGAGTATTTTTTCAAAGATAAGAAAACTGAGAGAGTTAAGTGATTTGGATAAAATGATAATAGCTTCTAAAAAAGGAAATAATGAAATAAGACCATCTTGTGAATTGCAGTCAAAACTATCTCCAAACCCATCTTTTTGTAAAGATTTTTTGAATCTAGTAAAAAGAAAATAAAAAACATTTTTGTCCATTCCCTTCCCAAGTTTTAAAAGATTTTGGTAATTTTTTAAAACAAAACTATTTTTTGGTTAAAAATGCTGTCAAGAATGCAGGATTGGAAAAGGGATATAACTGTTTGACCTCCAGGCGTCCCAGACGCTATGACGTAACCTCCTCCGAATGTATCTATAGTAAGAATCTGGGTTCACAAAGGGTCCGGAGAGGCGCGTTTCGGAAGTAGCTAGGTACTTGTGGATGGCTTTGTGATTGATTGATTGATTGATTTTTTATCGATTTTGATGTGACAAAAAATAAATGACATTTTTTTGGTGAGAAAAATGGGCCGTTCATATTAAAAGTATTTCTTTTAAAATTTTTATTTCCCATTTCCAAAGTGATAATTTCACATATACATTTATTACAAATTACTTATTTCTTGAAACTGATAATCGTCAATTTCCTTGTGTAAATCTACCCACAGATTCTTCCTTCCTTGTGTAAATCAATTGCAGAGTCGTCTAATAAAAAGTTATAATCATTTACCTGTCCCACATTATTTATATACTTATCAATAAGCATTTTCCATCCATGCCGATGTAGTTGTTTTGTAGCATTTTTTAATTCTGGAAAAGTTTTCATATCATATCTACAAATACGGCAGTTTATAGCATTTTCATCAGGAATAAATCTATGTAATTCATTATTACTAGTCAAAAGTATTGGAATACGTGTTAAAATAGCATGAGTTTTGTGTTTTCTATCAACCAAAACAGGTTGTCCTTCAAATAAATTTTTGCACAAATCTACTATTTTTTTATCAATAACACACTCATTTATGAATAAACACCTTGCATTGACTGCATCACTTAAAGAAAATGATGAAGTAGATTGATTGAGATTTTGGAGGGGACAGTAATAAATTACACTAGCAGCTAGGCTTTTTAACAACAATGTTTTTCCTGCATTAGGCTTTCCAAACACAAATAAACAGTTCTTTTTGGGATTTACTTTGTTCATAATGTCATAAACATCCCTAATAAAATTACTTAAATTCCACTCATTATGAGCTACAATTTTTTCTATCCATTCTATAGTGTTAAGCAATTCCCCATGAGCCTCAATGTACATTTTTATATTTATATTTGGAATAATATTTTCCCAATTTAAGCTTTCATAAAGTTTTTGCGATGTTTCTATTGAGTTTTGTATGTACTGATCAAATTTTAATTTTTGATAATTTATTTTATACCATATCCTATCTTCTGGGCTTCCATACTTCAAAACGGCTAATTTTAATTCCATAGAGTCTCTCGGTAGGTAGAAAGACACCTTTTCTTTAATGATTTCGAAAAAGTTTGGTCTACTATCTCTATGACAAATTACACTTTTCTTGTGTTACAATTGCCAGAAAAGTTTGTTTTGTCAACCAATACATTCGTAAATTAATAACTAAGGCTTTAACAAAGCCTACTAACAGCATACTCTCGGTATTGGGAGCTGTATGCTGGCTAGGAAGCAAAGAACCATCTAGTGGAACTCGTACATTCTAGTATTTTGCGTACATAATTGCGCCCGCGAAAATGAAATTGCCGATTGTTTTCAATCTCTTGTACGCCTAAAACTGGCGTACATAGCACAAACGAGGCAGGAGGGTCGGGGGAAGGGGAAGACCTCATAGGGTTCGGAATCGAGGTTTACGGTGCCAGTACATGCCCAACACTCATCTTTAATGAGTGAGACCATGTACGGACATATTCAAATTAATTCACATGTGGCCCCCAATTGATAGTTACGCCCGTGTATTAAGTCGTACATTATTTACATATGTCAGCCCCCATGCTCGCATATTCTAGAAGGCTTGCCCTTTACTCTATGTATGTACATATAGCTCTGTGGGCTTTAACCTACTTTAGAATTAAAGTCGGTACTCAAACCGCCGTATTCAGTACCTTTTATCTGAACTAGGGTCATGTTAGTTTGATTACATATATTGAATGAGTGGGTGTAGTTTGAATAAAATAATAGATGATTTGCAGTCAATAAAATTAAATCATTGATGTATGGAATTTTTCATACGGTGTATTATCATCATTGACAATCTCAGAGTTACGATAACACTCAATATTTAGTTTTAAATACTTCAGTTAAGTGTGAGGACTTGAATTATAGGTTTAAACGTTGCATTTTGCAAAAAGGCATGACATTTTGGAATGCCTAAAGGCTGCCTAATAGGCAAAAAGGCAGGTTTTGTCCAAGGCAGGTTTTTTCCAAGGCATGCCTTTTTGCCAGGGAGAACACTAGTTAAAACTCACTTTTAAGGTTTCGCTTCTAAAATTGTAATATGTTTCTGATTTTGACGAGATAAATTGATGGTTTCTTAGATAATACGTGCTTCAGAATATGAGAACTTCACTTCAGATTAAAAAGGTCCGGGGGGTTTTTGCTATGAAACTACAAGTCCTCCCCAGGAATGGATCCCCACCCTTTTTTAGGGGTTGTAAAAATTACTCATCATGGGGTTCCAAATCGCGTTTCACGGTAGAAGTTAGTACTGGTTACCAACAGAAGAATCACGTTCATCACTTTAATCGTATAGGTTAATACGCAAAATTTCTATCCTTTAAATATACTCATATAAATATCTTTCTCCGTGTCACCATTGGAAAGACCTACTTTAGTACCTTAACAAGTTTAATCTATAAAGCTAATTGTAAATAAGTAATTGTTCTAAATCCGATACTGTTCTTTCAGACCTTCGTCTGCTAATTAGGCGTATATAAACTATATGCAGGGTTTCGTATTTCACACTTCGAGGGGCCATATCACATCACAGTGTGAAATACTGTGATTTGTGCGATTTACAGTGATTTAGTGGGATTTGGGGAATTTGGGGTATCCTAATAACTACACTGCATCCTCATAATAATTACAATAATAATAGTTGCTTTATTGTCAGAAAGTTAACAATTAGGAATTATCCAAGCTGATTTCCACCCATCGACATAAAAATTATTATTACATTCTACCATTACATTTTCTTAATTTAAAAATAAATAAAGTGATTATACAGGTTTACAACAGCCATCTCGGATAGTAACATTAGATCATTAAAAATAGAAGAAAATTATAAAAACATATGACGTGTCACATAATTAAATTGTTCTTAGGCTAATTAGATGCTGACACAAGAGAGATTTGAAGGCAGAGAGTGTTTCGGAACGTTTTACAGAGTTAGGAAGAGAGTTCCAATACGATACCATTCTACATTTAAAACCCTGTTTTGAAAGAACGAAGTCCGATGCTTTGGCGTAAAAAAATTATCAGCAGATCTAGAGCTCCGTTAATTACCAGAATGGGCAACAAACATTTGAATTGTAGTCGGCAAAATCGATTTTAAAATTGGACAAACGAAATTTCTAGTGATGGTCAATAAGTACAAAATTGAGTACTCTTTCACAGTTAGGATTTTATAACTTTCATACGCGTCTTTATTGAGTACTTAGATGTATTGAGTATGGCAAATACCAACGTTTCAATAAGTTATTCAAAACTTTTTGGATACTGTCTAGAAAAGAAGTTTAGCCCCACGCCAAACTTGGATGCCATACTCAATTGGTGTAATAGTAATTGCATTAAATATCTGGGAGATTCTATCAATAGGAATGCATTTTTTTAAACGCAAGAGATATTCCAAATGGACATATAACTTACTTTTAGTCTTGTTGGTATGGCTCTCAAAAGTCAAATTTTCGTCAAGCCATACCCCAAGGTATTTAAACTGAGGTACACGGAAGAACATAATAAAATGCTGAGGAAATTGAGGTTACGTTTGGGATTTTCTTCATGTGGGGGTTATTGAAACTAACAAAGAACGACTTGGCCCAATTTATGGACATGCAGCTTTGTTCACACCTAATTCAGTGTCGACTGGGTGTTTATGTTTCTTCGCCTTCAGTCGTCTGGTTTCGAAGGCTGCGGTGGTTTTCCTTTTGCAGGTCCGAGCATTAGTTGTTATTATTATTATTATTTATAACATAACAGTGAATCATTCCTTATCGGTTGAAACTGAATGTTCTGTAGTTTAAGTGATGACAGGTTGACCTTTTGTGTTAACATGTGTGGGGATCTAAGGTGCGGGATCTGAGGTGAGGGATCTAATGTCCTAGAATCACAATTTCCTCTTTCTCCCGTTTCTGTCCATGAAGAGTCTGAAAGCAATTTTCTCCCTCCTGTTCTTCTTCAATTCCAACTGAGGCTTAATGATAGTGCAAAAACCAAACAATTCACAACCATTGGATGCTTTGTATATTCATCAAATATAATCCCCATAGCATATAATCCCCATAGCATGCATGGTGTATAATATCAAACGGCCCTGAGTCGTGATCTTAAGGTCACAAAGATCAAGTAATGTACATTTCTAGAGTCTCTTCAACAAGACCTTTCGAATGGTACCCCATGCTATGGGGGTTATACTAGGTTTTTTTGCTATACTTAAAAACGGCCCTGATTCGTGACCTTTAGGTAAGTGTTGCATATTTTTAGAATTGCCTTGTCAAGCCCTTTTGAATGATGTTTCACATTATAGGGGTCAAGGAGGAACGCATGAGTGACCTTATGACCTTTGTAGGGGACGAAGGAATCGTCTGACACGTTTACGTCCCTATCTAACCCTGTTCAGTATGCTGAGTTTCATATTGTATCAAAAATTCAAAAAAATCCGTGGAAACCCAAAGTCCCATGTTAGGTGTGCGTACTCCTTTAAAATTTAATTTTATACTAATTTATTACTGCTTTGCGCTAAACACGCAACACGTGCCATGCGGTACAATTTAGGAGGAGTGTTAGTCCAATTGGTTCTAGTACAGTTCATTACCGACAAGTGGTTCCAGAGGGGTCCATTTTTTGATGCCGTAGTCAACATATTATGCTAATCTGTACCTTCGTGGAGGCTACTTTGCAAATCTTCAAGGCGAAAACATCTTGGAGGTTGTAGTGAATGATAAAAAAAGAAAAAGATGCTCTATGCCCAGACTGACGTTTACAGGTTGAAAACTGAAGATAAAACTGACACCGGGATGGGAAAACTCCTGCATCAATCCAATGTTTGCTTGATAGTCATTTTTGTATTATAATTAGCTAATTTGTACACATTACTTCTAGCATTAAGTTAGGCTCATGGAATAAAAAGAATTTAGTTTTTATTTTGAGTTTATTTTTATTTTTACTTTAGTAATCAACATTTATTTAATTTACATTGCACGCCCTTTACATAGCACACGATCAAGTTTCTTTAAAAATAAGCTGTTTTAAATTTCAAATACATTGAATTACTTAAGATATTAGTGGTCCTTGTTTTATAACTATTATTTAAATATTAACCACAGTCATTACTTTTAGCATCAGCATAACATTTACTAAAATTTCAAATAAGCCTTACACAATTACGTTTAAAATAAACGATTGTAAACGGTGTACCGAAGTAGCGGAGCAGGTACCCGTCTTTGAGCTGGGGTAGAGCCGATTTGGACCAAATACGAACTCAAGGTGACAGTTGACCTTAGGACCCCATATGTGAAAACAGATTTCAAAAAAGTTGACCCTGTGGAAAGTTACAGCACCCAAGGAATGACGGACGGACGGACGTCACTGGTATTCGCATAAAGTAGCTCCGCTACTTAATAATGAAAGATAAAGAACATGTGGGTTGGGTTTATATTGAAGGGGAGCGGAATTTTAAAGTATGTATCGCATATAACTAGAATTCACAGATGTTTTGCTTCAGTATAATTCAAAAATCTATTTTTTCTCAGTTGCCTCTAAGCAAGTTCTGACCTTAATGTGTAGAGAGTTTTAAGGATAATCAAGTTTTTTTCTTAGCAATTTCCTTATGTTTGCTGCCTCAACAGCTTTTAGTTTTTACACACATGTTATAGCAATAAAGCAAATTCTTTTTTTTTTAATTTCAGCGCCTAAAATATGTTTGAAAAAAATAGTTCAGAAACGTATTCAAATTACCTGTATTTCGTATAAAAAGATGGTGATATTGTAAAATACTTTCAAGTTTAATTACAGGCAGAATTTGTTGTTGGAAAAGATGTATAATTTTTAAATTTTCTAGAAATTTACTAAAAACGGGTTCAAATAGAACTACGGGTATTATTTCGCACTCCTTCCGTAGATTCGTTTTGAAGTTTTGGTCTGGTTTTTAAAATTTGAAGATATTAAATAATTAATTTCGGACGATTTTCAACTATCTATCACCTTGTTTTTGGGCCCATCTTGTACGTTTGTAATGAGTTGGGAGAGTAGTGATCAAACTAGGGAAGAAATTCCATGTGAATTAGAATAAGAGATAAAACATCCATGTTTAAGTTCGGTAGATTTAATTCATCTACAATTACTTGATGAGTGGTGGAAAAATATGATGGAACATATAGAAGACCACCCAGGGTTTAATTACCATTAGGGACTTTCATGCATGAAATACGATAGAGGGGATCAAACAGTATCACAAAGAGTAGCAGTTCCACTTTCCATCAGAGCATATTTAATAGTTCTATCATACACCACCCATATTAGGTCATTTAGGGATGAATAAAACTTATGCAAAAATTCATCAGAGGTTTTACTGGCCCATTATGAAATTAGATATCCAAAATTACATCTCAAAATGCTTATTATGTAAGATTCATAAGTTTCGTACGACTAAAATAGCAGGAAAATTGCAGCCTAATCCATTTACTAATTTTGATAAATTGAAACCTGGGGAATATTTATCAGCAGATCTATTAGATCCTTTCCCAATCTCAAGATTAAGTAATAGAATGATTATTGTCGTAACGGATATGCTAACTCGTTACGTCATTTGTGGAGCATTGCCTGATGGGACACCTCCTACTGTTGCAGAGTTTTTAATTGATAGGGTTCAGGGTTTAAATGGGAAAATGGGAAGTGGCATTTTACCACTGGGAAAGTGGTAAAATACCACCTTCCCACCTGG
>JAQGBU010000976.1:0-16636 GCA_034698605.1 Isotoma decorata
ACAATAATTTCTACCATGCGGTTCTAATTAAGTAGAGTTTTACGGTACTTTTTGCTTTTTGTATGATTCATGAAACATGAATGTAAATGAATTAAAATTTAAAGATCTATGGATCGTCTCTCAACCGGTCAAATCTTTTGAGAACTTTTCAAGGAGGTAAACTTTTTTGACGTATTGAATGTTTTGTTATTTTGAGCTGGATGATAAAACATTGGAATGTTTATGTGTCCTCCAGGTATGCTTAAAACTCATCCAACTCTCCGAGGCTTTTTACCATTGAGTTCAAACCTTAACGTTCAGAATCAAGGAAATTTTGTTGCTGGAGACGATCGAATCAATGAGATGCCCGGCCTCCTTGTCATGCACAATAGTAAGAAATTTATTACATCATTTTACTGAGAAATTCATGCTTTAAAAAAATTAAGAATATTAATTGTAACCTTTTTTTAAAGTATTCATCAGAGAGCATAACAGAATAGCTACAGAGTTCCAGAGGCTAAAATCTTGGACTGACGAAAAAATTTACCAAGAGACAAGGTATTCTGTGTATATGAGATTTTTTCAGGCCCTTTAGTTGGGCCATTACCAGCCATGAAATTGAGCTCATGGTTAAGTTGATATGAAACTTTTGGTCAAGGTCAAGATTCAAAGCCTGTAAATATAATTATAAATTCTAATTCAACCCTGAAATTGAAATACTAATTTTTGAAATCTCATAGGCGCATCGTCACTGCTGAGTTTCAACAAATTACGTACAATGAGTACCTCCGACTCGTCCTTGGACCTGATGCATACGCTAATTCTCGATTGGATGTTTCAACATGGAGTGTATACAACTCCCAGACAGATGCTACCATCACAAATGAATTTGCCACAGCAGCGTACAGATTTGGTCACTCCATGATCTCTGGTCTTGTACGGCTCATTTCAGCTAGCAATTCTGAGGTTGGCAGCTACCTTGTTGCAAATGAGTACTTTCAGTCGACACAGGTGAGTAGTAGGCTTAATTTATTTATTTAGCTGAACTTTAATGTTAACTAATTAAATGTTTTTGTTCAAATCTGTTCAGTTTACACGGGACAATGGACAAGGATATGATTTGATTTTAAGAGGTCTTATGACGCAAAATGCACCTGAAATGGATCGATTTGTTACCACAGGCGTTACCAACTTTCTTTTCAAACCACAAACTGCCAATTTCGGATCGGATTTGGTCGCGAGAAATATTCAGGTAACAATCAGGGGTCAATGAGACTAATAGAGGCACGTATTAGCCCTAGCCTTGTACAATACCTGTTGTGTTGCTTTTTTGCAGAGAGGTAGAGATCATGGACTTCGAAGCTACAATGATTATCGAGTGATGTGTGGTGGATCAGATTTGTCATCCGCAAGTTTTAGCGTTGTTCCCCCAAACATTAATGCTGAGGGGTGGGCACAGGCGGCTAAAGTTTATGCTCAACCTATTGACATCGATCTTTTTGTTGGAGGTTTAATTGAAATTCCTGTAAGGGATGGACTTAGTGGTCCAACATTCACTTGCTTGAAGGTAAATCTATCCAATACTCCAAGCGTTTTGAATATCCTAGTAGATGTTGAAAATTTTAATTTGACAAAACTTACAGGCACGACAATTCGCAAATCTAAAATTCGGAGATAGATACTTCTTCACTCATGACCTTACCACTGGATTTACACCTGATCAACTTACGAACCTCGTAACTAGAACATTTGGAGATATTATTTGCGATAACAGTATGCAGCCAGACAGACCAATGAATGTTTTTCTTGTTCCAAGTTCTAGGTTAGTGAATCATTATAAAAATACAATACACTTTTATACTTTTTTAGTTGAGATTATCTAATTTTTGGTTCTTTGGTTAATCTAGCAATCCACTCGTTTCATGCAATAATAGGGCGCAGTTGAACCTCAATCTGTACAATTAAGGACGGCGTAGGCGTATCTGATGGTATCGATCTTATTTCACTTAGACTATTCGATAATGTGAAATTGTTCTTAATAATAAGCAATTTGGATGCAAAAATGATAAATAAAACGTTAAGTAATATCTCATAATTGTCATTAAACGTGTGGGGCATGTTTAATTCTTTATGTAAGAAACAAGGGGTAAATACGTTCCTCTTAGCTAGTTTATAGTACAATATAGTACATACTTTTGAGAAATTGAGATTGAAAGAATCTTTCCGTTCCAATACCTATATATCAGTACAACATTGACAGTTTAGATATACAAACATACCGTAGATGTAGTAGAAGCATCTCACGCAAAAAGATTATTATCATCATATTAATTACAGATAATACAAAGAATTCCTAACCTAAAAACTTAACCGACTGTTTAGCTAAGGATCCTTTGTATTTGAACTTGAGCTCGAGCTCTTAGAACGAAGCGTGGTACCAGAGCCTTCAAAAGGTTTGAACACCTTGTTCTTATCTCCTCCAGCGTTGTTGTTAAATTTAGCGTTACGGAAGAAATTCAAATTGCCTACTTGAAAGTCAAAGTCAGGAACTCCTCTACGATGAGGTACAATTGGAGCGGATGAAGCACAAGGAGAACCTGAAGACTTGCCGTCCAGCCTTCATAATATAAAAAAGTTGTAACTTAAGTAAAACATTGAGAAGTTATTTTATCACTTTCATCATTGATTTTAAAATAGCAAGGAATAAAGACTTGGCAACTTGTTAAGCATTCTTTGTTCCTTTCGTTTTTGATACATGCTCCTTACTTAAAAGGGGTAGCCGTCCCAAAAGGATTTGATGTTCGCAAACTTCGGCCCAGCATTTCAATAAATGAATGCAGGAATTTAAATATGCGTTGATTAAAATCATAAATTTTTGTTTTCATTCTTTTCATTAATTACCTATTCCCACTTCCTCGAAAAGGTACAAAGTCTAAAGTCTCGTAGGTCACTTCTTCCATCTCCTCCTCGGGTTCCGGTTTTTTCCTCTTTGGTCGTTCAGGCTCTTTATACCCGATTGGAGCTGCGAACTCAACCTAACAACCGATTATCGATATTACTTCTTACTTTTTTATACGAAATTATAACTGTTTCAAATTTTTAAATTTTTAAATAAAATAATATAAGTATGTGATATGATAAAATTAATAAATTGCTCACGTCCATATCACATTCAATGATGGAAACAGCAGGTCCTGGGCGAGTTTCCAAAACTCGCAGTTCATACACCTTATTGTTATACCGTATCGCAATCATATCTCCTGACGTAAGGCAAGCAAAGTGACGTAAAGCATTTTCCAACATAGCTTTTGGATTAGTAATATCCAGAAATTCCGGAGTCTGTGGCTCAAATTTTGAGTAGCTTGCTACTGGAAGAGTAGCACTTTCAACTTGTAAAATCGCACCTTCGTCAATCATAAGATTCCGCATCATCTTTTACAAAAAAAATATTCATACTGATTTCTACTACACACAACATCCATACTGAATACGTTTTTTTTTGTCAAAAAAATTGTAAACTTACCCAATACGGTAAGTAACATCTCCCTTCATCAGCAACAAACTCCAGAACGCCACAATGAGTGTGGCGTTCAATATGAGTGTTAGTCAATTTGAAAAGCATCGGGTAGACAACGTTCAGCCTTGTCAAGTGTTCCAGTGCGGACGGAGGGAGAATAACTATAAACATCGTGTTGTTTGAATATTAGAAAAATGAATTCAACAGTAAAAAAAAAACTGAAAAGCCAAGTGTTCTTACTTTTTCCCCCGTTATCAACGTCTTGACGTTCTTGGCCTGGAAGCATTGAAACTGAGTAGCATCGATACGTCACATTGAAAGGCCTCAGGGGCTCGTGAAACATTCCAAACCCGAACTAAATTACAGAATTAAATTATAAAGTTTAGAACAAAATGTATACCATCTCTCACATGAACAGTGAATTACAGAAATTAAAACTCAATCTTACCATCACTATTTTTAAGTACTAAACAAAACAAATCACAAGTGAAATAATGAATCGATGTTCACTTGGCACGGCGAACTTCTCAAAACCTCAACGCCGTTTTGCCCTTTGTTTTTTCTTCAATGTATGATGCACAATAATGTAGCTCAAATTCGATCAAACACCAAAGCTCCAAGCTCGAAATACCTGGAAGTTTCAACGTTGAAAAAAAATAGTTTATATTATTTCAAGTTTCAATTATTGCATTAGTTGTTAGTGTCAGTTGTCGATTACATTATCAATTTTAACCACTAATTGTTGAGTATGAAATATCCATTATAATTAACTAATTTGTAATTTATTAAATGTTCAGTATCATCATATATCATACATACATTACATGCAATATTATCTAAAATTTCCAGCACCGATAATTAAAAAAAACAGGACTTGTTGTTTCCCTTTTGACCTTTACATCAGTTGACTCTTGGCACTTATTACATTCTTTCTACCTGTCACCTGTTCGCTCTTTTTATCGTTGGTTATATACGTCTACATTTGTAATCTGAAATTATAATTTAAGATTTGGATTATTGACAGCCGATTACCTATCATTTCAATTTTTTTAACCTTGTTGATGATGAAATATAAATAGTACCTGTGACGGGTACCTATTGCTATGGTATACGGGAGCAATATTCAGTATTTAACAACAAATAATAACTTTGAACTTTTGACTTGTGAAACGAAAAGTAAAAATCCACTTATTAAAAAATTAAAATCGTCAAAACACAAAACTTCAAACTCGTGAAATCATGAACTTACTTTCAACTTTCTTGAAGAAAAATAGTGGATAGTACGTAATAAGTTCAAGACTCCAACTCCAAACACAGAAGCAATTTTGAACTTAAAATTTATAAATTCTCAACTCAACTCTTATCAATCATCAGTCCTACAATCAACAATTAACATTGTCATACGCTGCGTATTGTTTTTGAGTATGGAGTGAGTACAGCAGCTGCAGCGTGTGAGCGTGTGTGATGACAAAAATGAAAACACCGGTCACTAAACACAAAATAACGCTTACATGAAGTGATGACGCTTTCTACGATGCAAAAAACCACACATACGGACAGGAACAAGAAGTTGGGTCAGTTATGAGGGTTTGATGTGAGTCACGGCAGACAATAAACAATACAACAATCAACTCACTGACTACTGACAATGGACAAGACGGATGAGGGAACAAACTTTTATCTTTTATGTTTTAAGCATAATGATGAAGAGGCTGAAAGTTTTTATAGGACGAGAGGTTACAGGTCAAACAGGTACAGAGAAAGACAACAGAGAGAGAGGATGGAGAAAATAAAAACTTTTTGTCTAATTGTGAATTCTTCACAATTGTCTGACTTTCGCACTTTCAGACAGAAGTAAGTCTACGCTGATTGTGCACTATTTCTAATTCATGTCCTCCGATTCCCGCTCAGCTTTTGTACTTACTCTCCCAGTATTTAGTCTTCTTCCGTCTACTATTGTACCATGAAAACAAAAATACCTGGAAGGACTTTTAACTTTGGACCTGTTTTTTTTAATAAAAATGTATCTAATTGTTAAATAAGCTCTTCTTAATGAGTCAGGGAAGAAACATAACACAATTAAATTTGATTAAAGTGCATAAAGCTGTGGAGTTTTAAGAGTTCTTTTAAAATTTTAATTTGAACAGACTTCAGATTGTTTAACCTGTGTAGATGTCACTGTACTACTGTAAGGAGCAATTTAAAAGTTAGGATTTTGGAGAGATGAAAAGCTATTTAAACTAGGTTATCTTATGCTCAAAATATTTATTGCTCATTGAATCTTCTTTAATTGCAATATTATTATTGATTTATGTATTATGTACACTTTGTTATTGCACAGGATGAGATGATTATAATATTTAAGGAAAGGATGATTATGATAGGGCATTTGAGTCCAAAGTGAGATTTCTCCTTCATATTCTGGTGAAAATTGAGACAGTTGAGAGAGGATGATGATGATGGTTTGTACCTAAACTATAACAATTATTATTATTGAATTATATTATGACAGTATGAGTTTAATAAAAATTGAAAATAAAAAACGAACGAATGCCTTTATAGTCAGAAAGTTTACAAATAGAAATTGCTCAAAGTGTGGCATAGCGTGACCAGTTACGATGTTACGAATGCTAAGGGAAAAAAACTGAGGCTTTACTGCCCGGCTTTTAATTACCGAAAAGTACATTATAAAATTCCCTCCCTATTGACTCCCCCACCACTACTATTTCTGTTGTTTAGGGTTTGAACTTTGAAAATTGTTTTTCTTGAACTTTTGCTTTGAAATACTAAATACCCCTGTCCTTATATACTTACATTTCAGTCCTTTTCACAAGTTCGAAGAAATTAACTGCCTATTAGGGCTTTTAAATACGAAATATACTACAACTTTTTTATATTTTCATGAAAATCATGGCATTCTTAAACTTAAAACTCTAAAAACCTTAATTTAGATAGTAAAGAAGCCAGGACAACATTATTTTTATTTTTAAGAATAATAATATACGTAGTATATTTAGGACTATGGAATCACATGCTGATGATGTAGTGTAGTGATAAAAATACACCCGTTTTCCTGATTAGCCCGTCTTGTTCTAGGCTTTGTTTTTAAATGTTAATTTAAAACCAGGGCATTTTCGGGACCCTGGGCTGGGACAGCGTGTAACAAACCGGGGTATGTCTCACTCTCATGTAAACCTAGATGCATAGTCGCCCTATCGCAAACTGATTTTCACATTTCTTTCACCCATCATCGACTCAAAGTAAACTATTAACTAAATACACTGATGACTTTCTAATATTATCTAATATTAAAGTTTTATTTTCATTTAATCTCGGATTTCGTACAAAGTAGTTAAAAAATGAAAGATACCAAAGCGTTTAGCTGGAATTTAAAAATGAGTCTAGCTAAACTAAGAAACGAAACTGGGGTCATAAAATAAGTCCCCCGACAGTCCTATATGCAACGGTAACGCGTCAAATACACTTCCGTACAATCTTTATCTAAGGTCAATAAAGCCATCCATAATAGTTATTACATTCAAGGCGTCGACTAAATTCATAGATACAGCTGGCATAAGGTTGGATCACTTCTTTAGTAATTCTGTCGCCAAAGCTGGTGGACGCTTTTTTAAATTCTCAAAAATCGGCTTAGCTTTTTGCTCAAAAGCCTATAGTTACAAGTAAAATTTCCCATGAAATTTAAAACACATTCTGCAATTTTTAGTTTCTTTTTAAATGTAAGCTGTATAAAGCAAATGCTTTCAGATGTACGTCTGGCCATGTGGATTCTGCATGACCAACTGTTCACAGGGTCAAATTTTTCAAATTCTGTTTTCCCTTTTGGGGTTCAGAGGTCAAAAAACTTTCAAATTCGAAAATAGGTAAAACCGGCCACCCCTATATTTAAACCATGCAAATTATGAAATAAATAGATGAAAATTTGTTTCATACTGCCCTAATTTACAGCGGACAAATTGCAGCGTTTGCCCTACCGGCCATGCCATCCGTATTCAATTAGTGGTACAGTCGCTTTTCCAGGTCCCTTGTTCAGTATACCCGCAAGCTTACGTATATGTCAGTAGCTGCCACATAAAAGGTATAAGAGCGTCTGAAATACAAACTGTGTGGTATTGGAAAACGTCGACAAGTTTGCGTTTGTTAACTTTGTTAAGTGGATAATTCTAGGCGTTACAGATCTGCAATATCTTATAAATTAGTCAAAATATTCATATTCATTGAATATATTTTAAAATTAAAGCCGTGAGTCTTCCACCCTCAGGAAAATTATTATTTGCGGCATTTGCTTGTTGTAAGGTTACAAATATATTAATAATAAGGTATTGTTGTGCAGGACATTTCTTTTCAGACGATATCAAAATGAAAAGAAACGTTACAATTGTAAGCATTATAGTTAGTGGATGTTAATACTCATAATACACTAATACACATAATAAAATTTGAATGCCGAAAGGATTGCCTGAAAAGTTTTCATGTCTTCATATTATCATAGAAGCTCTGAAGTGTTTTTATACAAAATAAAAATAATCCCTTTCATTACAATAATAGGATATCCACGCAGCATACATTACATTACAGCACACTTGCTGTAATCATTATACAACTTCAAGTGAAAAATAGCACACATCCCGAGAGTTGTATATTTTAATTACATTAATCCCTATCAAATTAAAATTGTTTGATTATTATCGTACTGTTAATTTGATTTTGTGAGCTTTTCTACAGTATCAAAATCGTAATAAATCTTACGCATTTTCGAGACGTACGATAGTCCTAATACTACGTTATCTATTATATAAAACGCTAAGGAAATGTTTATGGTTTGCTTATGGGTTTTGTCAATTTAAGACCTACAATTTCTAAAGATATCTCAAAGAACTGCGAAAAAATCTCTTCCCATTTTGTTGGACCATAAAGTTGACTTTTAATGGGTCATAGATTGCAAAAATCTGTTTTGGACTAAGGAGGTAAATACTGCATAAGGAAGCCACCGTAGAAGTTGGTGGATTTGTTGATCCCACATCCACCAACACTGCTACTACTTTTGAACTTTTCCAGGACGAATGCTACAAATCCTCTAACCTCTAACCTCTTAATTAGAGGCCAGCGTAGCGGGCCTAAAAATCATTGTAATAAATAAATAACCCATCATATTATCATTCAATTGCAAACCCAATAAGCCAACCCAGCAAAGTTAAAAAGTACCGAGACGAATGGAAGTGAATAGTGTGAATAATTCTACCGCAGAATGACAACCCTTTCTATCTGTAATCCATTTATACTACAAGAGAACATAGAGAAGGAAAAGGTAGAGAGGAAAAAGTCCGACTGCCGAATTCGAGGTAACCCAACCCATAACCCGCTGTAAAAAATGATCCACCAACACCTCAATACAAAAAAGGGTATATCCGAGAGATCGGGATGGGAGTTTTGTATTGAGTAAGTGGTGGTCGCGGGCTGTAGTGGCGAAAGAATCCCCGGAAAGAGTACAAAGACCGGATAAGAAGCCCGCAAAATCCTAACTCAGATGAGTGATGGAAGTTCCGAAGTGAGTCGGTGGTGGTGGTCAAAACGCCGTGTGATGACAGCTCTCACATTTCTTTCCCTTTCTTCTTCTGTTCTTTTCTTTTTATAATCCTTTAATCTATAATCTATTCTACTGTCAAATCCTCCCTTAATCCGATTTGCTTTTTTAATACATTTCCTTATGATTCTAAATCCATACTGCTTAATTACAATTGCTCCCTAATCCCTCGCAAAAAATCATTGAAAATAAAAAAACGTTTTCTCAAAATAAAACTCAATTTACTTTTTATATTAAATCTGAGAAAGGGCTAACCCCTTTGTAAAGTTAATCTTGTCTATTCATTTCCTTTAGTCCCATGCTTAACTCTTCTAACTGCTAAAAAATGTATTTATCAATTTCACTCCTCTATATGAAATTGAAATTCAAATCTATTCGGGAATGTGGGTAGATTAAGTTATATATAATTTATTAAAAAGTTAGAATTAAAACCAAACTCGGAAAACAAATTGAGTACTATATAAACTAAATTAAAACTTGTACATGATTACGAGTTAAATATCAGTACTTTTTCATAATCCAATATTTATTACACCTCAATTCCTATCTTATAATTGGTTGCTTTTTGGTCAATCCTAATAAAAAGTAAGACGAAACTAATGAGAACGTCAGAGAAGGGACTTGTGAATGTGACTTTGAACTATTTTGCAATGAATTTTTTTTAAAGCCACAAAAACTAAGCTACAATTTTATTCTCCTGTTCAGTTGATTTTATGTATTTACTATACCACCTCGGAGTTGTTCATAGATTTAAACCCACAACCTTTTTATGATGACACGACTGATCAAAATGCATACAAAACTCACTGCTTCTACTGCTACTTCTGATATTTATATACATACACCAACGAAAATGAGTTTTTAAAGGACAAGACAAAATGCTTTTAGAAACACATATAAAGTCCATATCTGAAACCATTGTGAACAAAAGCAAACCCGTGTGTTTTTGTGGTTATAGAACAAACCAGGCAAGCAGCATTGTATCAACTTGTATGTATGTAACTTTGTGAAACTAACTCAACTGTTTTAGGCATGAAATGCATGAGATCAACTCATGTATTTAGTACTTAAGCTTTTTTTATTTAACCTTTCGGTTCTTTTAAAAATATTTTTCTGTTACATTCCGTTTCGTTTTAACATTTTCATTCCATTTATATCAAACTCAAACCTACTCTATTTCTATTCCATTGAATAGTGTATATGGGTAAAATAGGTCGTTCAGTTTAGAGAGTTGTTAATTAGTTTATAGAAATGTAATGCATATTATGAGGTCTTAAAGGGATTTCTAAACGCTTGGGGACGCTTTGTCAGGATTTGGAGATGAGGTACGACTGTTATAGGAAACTTACAATGTATGAGTCCCTTTGTACTGTTAACGGTGAGGGTGTGTACCTTCTGGTCTACTTTTACATGTTGTGTCCAAGATCCAATAATTTCATTTGAATTGAAAAGCTTATGAAAAATGTGAAATCATCAAGGATTTCAAGATTATCCCACAAAACGCTATTTAAAAACAAGTATCATGTACTATGCTAGGTAAGATTGCGCAACATAGAAAGAGTTAGGAGAGAGAGGTGATAAAAAAGTAGAATTCATGCATGTTGCTTTGCTTCTGGTGCATGGTGGTATGGGTTTTTCATTCGGTTCAAGTGGAGAATGTTGAGAAGCTTTTTTAAGAGTACAATTTCCAATTGAGAAAAGACGCGAGAACGTTGAAACAGGTGGATTATGTAGTGAAAAAGACACGAGATGAGGTTGCACAACTAGCAATATTAACGAATGGAATGTGCATTTCTTCCTTCACTCTTCAATTCTTATTCTACTTTTTTAGCATTCTAGGCACGATTTTAAATAGTCAAATTTACGTGAACCACCAGACGCTGCTAACACATCTTACTTAAATGTCTTCCATTGCCTTCTGAAAAAATTTCTTTTTGAAAAGACTATCGCGAGATAGAAAAGTCTATCGTGTGATGAAATTAAAAAATTCCTAATATTACAACTAGTCCAAACCCTTTTCTCTCAGTTTATCAGGGGAAAATATGTAAAGTTATGAAAATTTTTGTTCATCTATCAAAATGAAAAAGTTGCTCATAAGGTACCATTATTTTCAGGGGATTATTTTCACGGGTTTAAAGTTCTAAGTAAATTATGCTTTACTATGTCAGAAATACAAAATTAGATTTTTGAGACTTTTTCAGGCTTTGTCGTGTCTTGGGTGAAAACTAAATTCGACTCAGCTTTCAAAAAGGAAATGTTAGAATTCAGAGTTGTTCACTAAAATAATTTACTTGTCAGTATGAAGCACAAGTTGTAACAAAATGTATGAAAGCGAAATCAATTCAATCAAACAGACGGATACTTGTAGTTGAACTAATTTATAAGACGTGTTAGAAATCGGAAAATGCATATAATTTAATAATAAAATCATGATTGTTAAAGGAATAGCCCACAGATTAGAACCATGATTTTGAAATGAGACAAAACTGCATGGCTACTACTAAAAGTAGGTAGTTCTCGTTAGTAAGCATAGCCCGACTTGATATTCAATTTCATTCAAGTTGACACATTTTGAAAATTAAAGTTACGTCACGAGCTAAAATACAACACTCTACTACAGTTTTTAAAGATTCGTGAAGATTTTTAAAAGTACGGACAAACTTGAATTTACAGTTTCAAATCTGTTTTGAAAGGGACACTTACAATGTTATACAATGGTTTTTGACAAGAACTGACCTTTCTGTTTCTTTTTTGCGTATTAATTTATTATGCTACGCTACGGCGAGGCAAACCACAGAATGTTGCCCATCTGCACTGATTGACAAATGAGAGGTAATAAGATACCTATACAATAGTTTAAATTTTAATTCTCATTAATTTAGTTTTAATTTAAAAGAAAGACCTGCATAGCGTAGTGTAGGTTAGGTTGTTTACTGAAAAGTTTGCAGTATCGTCTCGGTCGTGTAATTGTAATTTACTAACGACAATGTCAGAGTTTAATGATGTGTTGAGCTCAAAACTATCATTATTACAAACTATAATAGATAATATCAGAGTAAAACTATATGTTATAGTTATTTCAATGCCTCCAACCTGGCTTTAGAATTCAAAACAACTTTGGTACCTTAACAAGGAATCCTTATCGGGCTAATCGGGCAATAAATAAGTACACGATTTTCATTTAATGACAAGTCAACTAACTAGTGACAAGTTAATGTCTGAGATCATAGCGAAATTGTGTTCCTCATGATGATGGTGATGAATGAGTCAGGGTCAGGGATGGGGATCCGCATCACCAGATGAGAGTTTTCGCAGGACATAATAGCTAAAAATGTCATAAATTAAGATAATCAGACCCAATACACGTAGGCACCCATATAGGTTTTGACACGTTTCACTTCTATTTAAATAAACTACAAATATAAAATAACATGTTCTAATCCAGTCATCTTTGATTACATTTACAATGTGATTTGGGGTTCTCTCGTTTTAATAGTTTTTCCTACTGGCGTTTATCGTGTCCAGAAAGTCCAGACCAACTAAACTGTCTTTAAAGCTTCACTCTAATTAAGTGTATAATAACATTAAGATATTACAAAATCCTAATAAGTTTCAAGTCGAAATAAACATAAATATTCCCTTGTTAATTTGTTTTCTAAAATAATCAACATAACACCAGGGATATCCGTGCATGCGTGCGTAAGATAAGTATACATGATTAAATATTAGGAATTAAAATTGGGATTATCTTAATTCGTAATCTCGGACAGCCGCCGGATTGTCTGATACCTTACTTCATGGACATTGTAATTTAAGTACTTTAAACTATAAACCCTATATAGACTCCAACTAAAATTTTCCATCCATCTCCTCTGAATCTTGATCTCATAATCTTAATGTTGATGGATTAATATAATCAGTATTGCATAATGTAAAGGGAAGATGGGATACACACATGTACATCCCGTGAATCCCGTCCCATGTGCATAATAATAACCTCAATAAGCTCAAATATTGTAAAATAGAACATCAGCCATGTCTAACTATTCTATTGCAAGTCTTGTGTAAATTAAAATAGTCTTTTAGTCACAAATTCCTATTTTTAAGTTAATTATTTAAGTTTTAACTTTTAATATTGCTGAAAATACAAAATCCACCCCTTCTGTATCAAAACTAAATTGTAATTTTGAAACATCCGTACAATTTTCTTCATCCTGGTCCTTTCGTAAGTCTAACTAAAAGTAAAATCCTTTTCTAAATATTTTCATTACGACTTTTTAACCACAGATTTAAGTTTAAAATCAGTAAGACATGAAAATGGTTCATCATTCCAATGTGGAATTCATAATTTTTTGTTTTGTTAAAAATTCCTGTAACAATCTATAAAAAAATAATGAATCTAAAAAAAAATCTCAAGTTTGCATCGCCATATGGTTTGCATTGCATGAGTGAAAAGCTATGTAAAAAAATGAGTGGATGAACAAAGACGGAATAAAACCTAGTTCCGTCGCCTAGATGAGCTTCGGTGGTCCGGGGTGCAGGCTTCAAACCTGTAGGTGATTTACGTCACAGAGGTTCGATTCCTCCTTCTGGGCGAGTTATTTTTGGATCTTAATTTCTAACAGAAAATTAAATTTTTATCAACCATGAGCTACTTTAATAACTTTATAGCCTTTTAGTACATTTTAATTCACAAATAACTTCCCATTATGATGGTTTCAGTGTGAACTGTTCTGGCCCGTGTGTAATGAATCAGCATAAAAAGAACAATCCTTGACAAAATTCTGGTAATTTACAGATCATGTAACGATGAGATTATTTATTTGATTGCTTGCATTAAAAACAAATTTTGCCCGTGCTTTAAAATATTCTAAGAAATTTCATCAAACATGCTTAGCCTTAGTTTCATTCGACGAATTTCAAAGAAAGTTACCACTAACTAATAATAATGCATTTTACCCACTTGCTACTTTTAAACGTAATTCTTGGCAAGGTTTTATGCAGCGTTTTCTAAGTTTCAGTCTCAACTCAACTATTCAGTAATAGCAGGTTCACCATTCTAAATGCATCAAATGAAATGACGGAAGTCCCTATTAAAGGCCCATCCAAAGTTAATACCAATGATGATAATACTCCTTAAACAGCTAAAAATAAAACGAAAGGCAAGTAAAAAACATTGAATAATATTTATGAAACATTTAATAATCAATAATACATTTTTTGTTTCATATCCATATTATACAATACATCATCACATCACATATATATTTATATATATTTATTTTATATGATCCAACGTTTATTTGTGTATGACTATATGTAACTCACTTCAGCGTTGGGAAAAAAACGAACGCTTCAAAATTTCTTATTTCTTATTCACAGTAAGACAATCTTCAAATGGATCAGAATAATGATAATATAATATTTGATTCTAATCTGATTCATACTTTTTCTTACAATTTTATTATCTTTCTTGTGTTTCTGCAGTTCTAGCTAAATATTTATATAGCACACACACACATTTATAACAACCATTCTTACGTATACATAACGCAATAACAAATTATGGTCGTTTTACATATACAATTATCAAATATTTAATCTATCAGCTCGTATTTATTTCATTTCGTATAATTTATTTTTTAATGTACCATTTCAGCTAAAAACTAATAAAAATCATGCGATTTTTCCACATAACGTTTACGTGATCATAACTTTATAATTCTCATGTCTCTCACACCCACACCACCATTACTACATTCACGTAATGTACGCTTCAAGGCTTCTCTCAATAGAATGAATACTAAATAAGACATTTAAGGTGTTGAAGTACAGGAAATTAAATATTACTTGAAAGTCAATATTTATAACTAAAAGATAAATAGGTCTTTTTGTATAATTTTAAGTTTTATGTATTAAATTTATTACACACTTAATGATTAAAAGACGCTGCATGATCACGAATTTCATAAAGAACATTTCATAAAGGAGGTGAGATTAATAGGACAAAAAGGATAAATAGTTAACGTTGAACCACATTAGTATCAGTAATATCCAAGAAGGATGGTGACTTCTTATCTAATACACTAATACCTCATTTAAGACGATATTATTATTACTTCATGTAAAATATTAAATTACATACACAGTAATAATAGAATGCAAGTGTTTTTCAAAGGAATATGATTTGAATAAAGAGATGTCTTTGAGAATAAGGTTCTCATCAAGTGTATTAAAACAAAATGCCAAAATTATAACTCCATCTCCATAACTCAATTACCTGCTCAATACTACAGGTTCAAAATCCACACGAATGGAAACACCTTTAAAGTCTTGTTGATTTATCACATACCTTAACCTCTTTAAAGTTCTGCCTGATTTTGAATTAACTTTGAATGGTGTAATATTCCTTAGACGGTTTAAGGGAATACTGGAGAGAAGATTACTTCCCTACTTGGATCCGCATCCCACACCTACAGACTAAGAAATCTTTAAACAACCATGCCTACCAAATCAACCCAAACTTTTTACAAAATTACAGCACAGTAATAATGCACAACCCTTAAGAATACACATCCCCTGTAATTAAGTACACATTTTGAAGCCACATTTTCACAGACTTAAAAATGCTACATATACACATTTCCCTTTCAATACTTTTAAATACTCTTCAACACCAATTTTTAGATTTTACTATTACATTTCTACTTTTCTATGTCAATTAATACATCTAGCACACAAATTAATACTCGAGTACTCCTCCGCAATACGTACTTGTTACGTTAACTTTTTAACTAGACATTTTCATAAATAGTTTACCTTCATCTTCATGTATTCACCACATTTAAATTCACATCTTTTTATCATAGTTACTAGTAAAATGGAATGGATACTCGCTTACATTACACCGTAGTGCACATAGTAGCATAATTTATGCCGTCTGTAGTATTTTTTCTCTACCTAATGTACCGCTTTTAAGGTTAATTGAAATAAAATTTTTCTCAATAGATTTTATCAGACTGGGGTTTCCTCTTTTGCTTTCATAAGAACATTGTGTATTGTTCCGGTTCCAGTGCATGAAATTGAAGTACAGTACTTAAGTCCTTAGGCAATGATTTCTTTGGGCTGTTTTCTATTCCTTTTTTAACGCAATTATTGTACCTTACCTTACATAGAATGTATAATTATATGTATTTACTACCATTACAATAATTACGCATAAACTACTCCGGAAAGAATAAACACCTTTTGGTTTTCAGAACATTTTTTTTCTGAATATGACTTGGTTGGTTTACCTACTGTGTAGGTTTTGGAGCAAATAAGTGAATTAACTTTGAATTAAAATTATAAAAAATGGCACAAATTTGTAACTTCAAAGAGCTCATAAATAAATATTTAAAGGAGTACGCACACCTAACATGGGACTTTGGGTTTCCACGAATTTTTTTGAATTTTTGACAAAATATGAAACTCAGCATGCTGAACAAGGTTAGATAGGGACGTAACCGTGTCAGACGCTTCCTTCGTCCCCTACAAAG
>JAQGBU010000977.1:0-16622 GCA_034698605.1 Isotoma decorata
ATGTAAGGCAAGTAAGTTACTGGAATTTCTTGTACCTGATGCGGCAATCATTAGAAAAAACCTCAGAATCGGTATCGTCAGTGAAAACAACTCAAAATCTAAGCCTAGACCCTTAAGAATACATCTCCGAAGCAGTGAAAAAGTATCTGAAGCCTTAAACAACTGCCGAAAACTCAAAAACCTAAGCGAATTTAAAGGAATATCAGTGTGTAAGGATCTCACTAAGAAACAACAACAAATATGTAGAGAAAAATACATCCAAAAAAGTAAACTCGAATTGGGATGAATCTGACTAATACTTACAGACGGACTTCTTGTACTCAATTGACCATCAATCAGCCCTAATTTTTGAAACAATACTTCAGGATTCTGAATTAATAGTAGTTAACAAAATAATCAATCATAATGCCTATAAATATCGTCCATAACTCAACTAAGTAAACTATTTAGAACTATATCTATTTACACTATACTATTTGTATTAATTAACTTAAGGTGTTTATATACCACGTGACTTGCGTAGCTCCGCCCACAAAAATTCTCATACCTCTCCATGTTAACTAGAAAACGTAAGTACTGCCGCATTTCTTAACCGATTTTTAATCGGTTTTAAAAATAAATTAGAGTCCATCAAGGACTATCTAACCAAGTATTGTTTTAGAGATACGTTCTTATGTAGAATTGTTATTAATTTATAAAGTTTCAAAAAATTATTCTTCATCTTCGCATCCATGTATCTCTAAAACAATTCTCGGTTAGATAGTCCTTGATGGCCTCTAATTTATTTTTAAAACTGATTCAAAATCGGTTAAGAAATGCAGCAGTACTTACATTTTCTAGTTAACATGGGGAGGTATGGGAATTTTTGTGGGCGGAGCTACGCAAGTCACGGGGTATATATTAACCTTAACTCTGACATTAAGCCCTGATTAATTATTCATCAGTTTACTATTGAATGTAAAGTTTTGTAAAATGTAATGACCAAATCCTTAGGGGGTAAAAACCACAACGCACACATGCAGTGGGTCCCCTATTGTAATTCAATAATAATAATAATAATAATAATATTTCTAACTGGTTTCTAGGTTATAACACCCCCTTTGTTGTACGTTAAAAAGATTTTTTTTTAAATTTCCTTCAATATCTTGCAGAAAAAAGTTTCAACATGTTTCAATAAACTAGAAGAAGCAATTTTCTTATTCTAAGCTACAAGTTGCATAGGAAAAAAACGGCTTTTATTGAAATTGAAACATCTCTACACATAAAAAATTTACATTTGCATTCATTTTTTTAAATGGAAATTGCTTTGAAATTCTCTTTTTTAAATTCGATTGCCTCTGGTCATATCCAAATACAAATAAATCTCCATTCACTCAAGTGATCTTAGGCTCTGTGCAAACTTTATCTGGAATACTCATCATGCTTGCTTCCAGCATACCAGTTGTATATAAGGAACCTTGATAAACACATCGCCCTCCAACCATCTCATTTCCATTCAATCAGACAGAAGGTTATTATTTATTAAAATCTTCCTCGGAAACACGGAAGCCATTCTTTTACAAAAAAAGTAAAACGAACACAAGTTGGAGAATCAGTTAATTCTTCGCCTTTAATTTCCCCAGAACTTTTCACCATTCCTCACGTATCAATCCGATCTTTATCTTTAATTTTTAATCGAGCGAAAGTGAAGACGTGTGCTTTCATCCTACAATTACCGTATAAGTGCTGCATCCACTCAAACGTCTGCACGTTGATAAGCCAAGAATGGAATTTTATTTGTAACCCTATGCATACTAGATACTTCCTGTATGATAAAGTTTAAGTAAACCACGACTAAGACTGGTGTCTAGTCTACTATGCAACAAAATTCATTCTCCATCCCTTTCAGCTCTTTAGCAAAGGGGTTTTCACCAAAAGATAAGAAATAGAATAACGATTTGTCTAAATTGCTTCAGATAAAGGGAAATCGAAGCATTTCTTTGGTTAGTTTTTCTTCTAGGTATTTGTATGTATACCTTTGGTTACCAGCTACTACTAAAGACTTCTCACAAAATACATACACAAATGATGAGACAAATAGGTAGTAGTGGTGGTTGAGCATCTAAGAATCTAGATGTACAACTTTGACTAAAACCGATATAAAAAAACTATTCTAAAACCTAAGGATCCAATGTTGGTCTGTATACAAAGCATGGAAGGTAAGTAAGTAAGCAAAAAGAGTTTGGTTTTTTTATTTTATTTTTATAGATGAAATGGGATTGTATCATCATTTGATCTAAAAGAGAAAAGAGGTTCAGTCTAGTCTCTGTGAATTCTGCATGGCCTGAGGAGGATGGAATTTCTCTTGTCTTTTAAGCCTCTTGAATACTACCTCTATGCATCCATTCGTTTCTTAAGATATACATCCATGAATATATATACGAATGACCTCTTACTATTTGCAACTTCTTAGTAACTGCATCCACTTCTACTAGTACACATGGTTTTTTTAGAATAGAATAAAGCATAGTAGCCTAATATGGTGATGATGGTGTATAAGAGAGTAGGAATAAGAACAACGAGAACAGAAATGATGATGATGACAATGATCGGTTCTTCTTCCTGTGAAAAATCCTTTGAAAAAAAATCCACTATGGCAATGCATAGTAATAGCTGATAGCATTAAGAAAAGGTGTAGTAACCTTTATATTCCATGAAGGAGCCCTTGTGTTGTATTAACTGGAGATAGTTTCATGGTTGTGGTTCTAATATGCACGCATGGGGTGGTATTGTTCATAAAGGTTGAATTTATAAATGATTCTGATATCTTTTAATATTTAATAGAGGAGAGTTATGGTGTAGGTTTTGAAGGCTCCAGGCAGTACTTTGACAAGTATGGAGATTCGTTATAAAAATATATGAGGCAAATTTCTTTAATCTTTGAGCAATTCAATACAAAGATCTCAAGCATGTTACAGGATGTCAGAGATGAGTGCACTTTTAATATTAGCTAGCATAATTTGTGAACAACATCGGATAACAATTCAGTAATAGTAGTAAGTGACAGTCTTGAAACTAGTCGTTGGTAGTAGTACTTACATTTTTGTAAATACAAGGAAGACAAAAAATAAGGAGAAAGTAAAAGAAGCTTAGCTGAATGAAGGTATGGATATCATAGTTGTCGGCAATAGTAGTGGTGGTTAATGGTGATAGTAGTAGTTGTGGAAGATGCAAAAGAGAAAAGGAGTATCTGAGTGAAAAGAGATGTAAGTAAGAATGCTAAAAGCTCAATCAATATTAATCCGCCCACAGTTTATCAGATGAGAGAAGAAATACCCGAACCCGGGTTTGATCTCCAAGAAAAGAAGACTTTCTTTCTTTCCTATCCGATCCTTTTTCTGTTCATATTTTTTCTTTGGCTATTTTCCTTTTTTTGTAAACAAGGGGCTATATTTTGAAGTTTTAAGGAATGTTGTAGGGGCAGTGGAGTAACGAAATAAATGTTAAAATAAACTTCATTGAGTATTATTAAAAGAATAATTGAAAGTGAATACAGCATTTTCTGAATGGTAGGATGCATAATTGGTTCATCTATTAGTCTAGCCCGTCAGTTTCTTCTTCAATTCTTTCAAAACGCCGTGGAAAGGTCAAGCAGGGCTCAACCGGAAACCGGTATATTGTTTATGAATAGCCCCTTATCTGTTTTCTGCTTTCTCTTTCTATTCCTATTTTATTTCCTTTTCTCTATTTCTACCTCACGGTTGACATACCCTTTTCTCCTTTTCTAATCTCAGAGAGAAATGGTAAAAATGACGACCAAATGGGAGATTATTTGCCACATTGGTTACAAAGGTAAAGATTTCGGTTGGAAAGGCAGCCAGTTAGTATATACTACAAGTAAGGCACATGTTACAATATGAAAGAAGTTGAAATATTTTAAAAAGTAAGGTTAAGGTCTCCCAGCGTCAAATTGCTCTTTTCTAGTAGAAGTAGGGGGTAGATAGGTACGCTTTTATTTATATGCGTAGATTCTCGTTATAAAAGAGGTCGGTATTCTAGATACAAGCTACAAAGGTAGATCCGTCAATCTCAGCCCTTACCTTAGGGATTTGAGGAAAAATCATTTTATTCATCACATGACTTATCCTTGAAGCTTTTTTTCAGCAACTTTCATATTATTTTCGTTCCATTACAACTTCCGGGTTAATTCTTTTGCAAATTCGAAAAGATCGTTTTGTTCAAAAATGAGAAACTCGTACTACTGTACTTTGTATCTTTATTCTCATTTGTAAAGAAAGGTTGAAAGGATTGTGCCTGCCGCCTGGCCCTCTTATGTTTGACACAAGGTGGATTTGTAAGAAACACGACATGAAATGACATCAGAAATCAACAAGATAGGTTTAAAAAATATAAAGGTGTTCTACTGAGGGAAACCTGCGCCACTGAATTAGATCAAAATTGAATAGGTATAAACTTTTTAAATTCCCAATTCTGATTTTTATTCAATACAGAAATATATTGAAAATCAGAAAATAATAATTCTAAGAAAATTGTATAACGGGGATCAAAAAATCTAGAGCATGTAACACTTAGGGAAACTTGATTCTACAAGAAAATTGCTTTATGCCCTAGAATAATTTCATTTATATTGAAATCTGTAACGGATCTTGATCCCTCCGTAAAGTATTTTTCATTTTACATGACAAAACCTAAATATCCCTTGCCTTGACGTTGACACTACTGGCCCAGGATGGGTCAAAATGACACAATTTGATTGAAAGTTCACTGACTCCATTTCGAAGATACATCCAATTCGATAGCACAGATGTAAGATTCCACTTAAGATTAGTTTCATCCCCAAATCATCTTACATGTCATACTAAGCTAAGCCAAGGAAGTCACATTCAGTTAGTGATTCGATACGAGCCAACTGACTCTGATCACGATCGGACATACACATGCGGATGTCCCTATATATTATGTACGTCAAATGGATACTTGTGTAATATTGGTTTCCACACTATCATCAAAACATCTTTTAGCTGATAGATTTGATGTAGAAATGGAGCCATATTGAATAACGTGATACAAGAACGTTGTCCTGAGAAAAATGTCTTGGTATCTTCGTCCTACAAAAAGCCCAGATGCCTATAAAGACTGTGTACGATGAAGATTTTTTTTCTAGGAAAAAACGGACCATAAGAACCTGTTGACTCACAAAATTTGAGCCGATTTCATTTTGCAAAGAGAAGGAAGCATGCACCATAAATCCTACAGGGTATCAAGACCATGAAGTATGGATCAACTCAACATTCTGTTTTCTATCTCGAATCACATTACAATTTTATATTTTAATACTAAGACAAGCGAAAGCGTAGCCACAGCTAGGGAATAAGTCCTATGTGTGAATATAAGCAAAGGTAGTAGTAGGAGAACCTATTTGGTTAGGTTGGATGATGAATCCGATGGATCATCATCCCTTGGACGGATCGGGGCTTCTCTTACCTAATATACGAATAGAACATGAAATGAAGGAGCACAGGGAGGAAGCAATCCTTCCAGCTATGCATGATATGTTTTCGAATCTCCGGATGAAGTTGTCGTAGCAATTCAGTCCTTTTTTCAGTTTCAAATAACCCTTAGAAAGGATTCGGTTTACGTCTTCCAACATGTACTTGAGACTTAAACGGAAGAAGAAATAAGCTTAGGATGAGCTATGAAACTCATGCATGCATGAATAACGCAGAATTGGATCTCCGTGTCATTTTTATAATATTTTTACGAAAAGTAGTACCATCCGCAAAACCAGGAACACCCTATGTATCCTATAATCTAACTTTTATATATTACATTACAGTATTATAATATTAGGCCGGATACATCTTCATATATGAAGATATAAAAGGTTAGGAATATATTATTACAAGTTTCATATAAAAAACCGAATTTCTTTTTTGCAGGGTTCATCCTTAGCGGAAAAAAAGTATAGGAAACAGAGGCTAAAGAGACACGTTGCAATTTGCGACGAGTGAAACTTCCACATGCTATAAGTAAAAGTATGTATATATGCGTGATAAGGGTGTGTTTGTGTGTTTGTACAAATTTTACTGCCAGGAAAATATCCCATAGACGTCATAAACTTACACTTCATATTTTATGATTCCGAAAAAAGTAGAGAGAAAAGTGTTGTGAAGACCCCAATGGAAGGCCCGCATGATATATAGACGAGATGGTCTTTGATAGTCCTTTGAAGAAAAAAGTGTTCGGTTCAGGGCAACTAACCTGCACATGGATGCAGGCAGATGCAAATATTATTGCGATAACTGTTTTAGCCTTCTCCTTAGGGTGCCAACAAGGATTTTTGTTTGAACTCAATGTGACACGACGGAATATCATTAAACCGTAATATTACAGAATCACAAGAGTAAGGCTACAAAATATTCGAGTTTCCGTATTTTTTTTTAGTGAAAAAGGCTTCGTCGCATCCAATGGATGTGTGTTTCAGAGAGTGTAATTAGTATTTGTCAATGTACAAATGGGACAAAAAGTTTTACATGGGTGTTGATGATAGGGTGCAAAAGACATCATAACATTTCATACTTGAGCTTTACTTAATATGCTACAAAAAATGCTACTGCCATGTAAATACAAATACCAAGGCTTGAGGCTAAAACGTACATTTAACTACATTTAAATAAAGAAGTAAAAGTGATTATCAGCTGGAAGTAGAAAGGCTGGATTTGAAACGATCTTTGAAATGTAATCAATCTCTACTAAATTGGATATGACTCATTTTACATCTTGAAGCCAACTGTACCAATTTAGGGGTAGAAATTAACAAAAAAAGTTTTTTGTCTAACCCTTATAAGTACTGCTTGTGCTTTTTCTTGCATTGACTATTGAAACTGTCCCTTGTAATCACTTTTCTGATAATTGAAGTATTAATATTATCTTTTCTGTAATTTTCAATCATTTTCAAATTACCTTCGGATGAAACTGTGTAATAGTGATATTCAACTAAATATCTACTCCATAATAACAATTAAAGTAATTGTAGCTTTTGCGGCTATAGCTTTAGCAATAGCTTTTATATGGTGTTTTGTTTTACTGTAATTTAATATGTAATGCCTTCCAACGACGTTTTATTTGAATAAAATGAATATACAATATTAAATTGTTTTTACCATGAATTTTCTAAAGATTGACGATGGTAGACTGGTTAATTCATTATATTTTGCAATAATAAATTCATAATTTTGTACAAAACTTGGAAGAAATTTGTTACAGACTTCATTCTGATAACTTTTCCATCCCTTATAGCCTAGCACTTAAAGTTAATGATTGAGTTGTAAGAACGTAGACGCTAAAGTTTATCAACCCATAGGAAATAAGAACTTCACCACCAAATACATACGAAAAGTGAGATAACCTAATAATATAATGGAAATTATTGCTCTTACAGAAATGAAACTGTCTGCGTCTGGGTCTGCAAGAAAAGTTAAATTTCTCTTTTGAACATAAAATAGCCATAATAATAATGACAAGACCAATCATTTCAACAACTTAATAATTATTATTCCCACGCCTAATTGGTAGAAAGATAACCCAATGATCCATTTCAGAAGTTTTCTCGTACCCTAGTCTGACAATGCAAGTACTTGGAATTCGATATGAGCTCATAGTAAAGTCAGTTGAGTCCACAATTATTATTTTAACTAAAGGCACGTCAAGCTCAAGGCCCTATATGGACAGACTTGTAAGAAAACTCTTCTTTAGTTCATAATTCCATGCACACAGTAGTAATCCTACCTATACAAACCATCACTACTTGCGATAGTTGCAACTATCTATCATCATCTATTCTGGCTGAAAATTGTGTAAAGAATCTTTGAACTTTTTGAAGTTTGAATCCGAGACAGAGAGACTGAGAAACAGACAGAGGAAGAGAGACTCTTCCAAATAAGATTCATGAGGACCTTGGACTTCATTTGAGGTTTGAACTTTGAAGTCACCAAGAAAGAGATCGATTGTGTCATCTCAATATGTATCTACCTCATCCCCGAGTACTACTTAGGTAATGGATATTATGTGTACTTACACGTATTTGAATGTGAGTGCTGAGTCAAGTGTAGTGTAGGGTGACAAGGGTGATACCCTTAATGATGCTTATTGAACTACGACATGTCGACAAGATACATAACACTCACTCCTATTTCATCTTTTCCATCCCTTCTTAAAATATCATGCTATTCATATACCTGACTACGTACGTACTTGTTAATGGCTCTAAGGTTTCACTAGGTGAAAGTCAAAAACTCAAAAGAATAGATGGAGGACGGAAGGATGAAAGAAAGAAGGTAAGTGGTAAGTGAGACTACTATTGCTACTACTACTGGTTTTTGGTGTGAGTAAAAGTGGAGCAGAGAAATGAACCGAAAGTTGATCTCTGTAGAAGTTTTGGCAGCGGCTGTCTTTCGACTTACGACTGTCGAGTCTCTTCTTCATGTCTCGAGAGTCTTTCGTATCATAATAATCTATATTATATAAATGTATCCATATTATTTCTAGGTATAGATACATCTAAGGTATGCTTCTTGTTTGAAGATGTTGTATGGGATGGTGTGTAGTAGAAGATGAGGAAAGAGTGTTAGAAGTCGGGTTGGAATTCGGATGGATGGGAGTTCATTATATTGCTAACTCTTACTTCGTTATGATGACATAACGTTAGATTTTATGAGACTCGCATAAAAATTAAAAGCTCTGAACAGATGTGATTTCATGTGATTGAGATGGCCTTCTCAATTTTGTCCTCTCTCTTTCTCATCTCAGGGGAAATTTTATGCATCCATAATAATAATATATGACTCAAGATGAGTTTGGAAAGAGGGTCTACTTTTACTTTTACCTCTTTTCTGTAATATCCTCCTAAGTAATATTATTATCTTGAGTCATTATACCATTTCCAAATTACCTTTACCTACCTCATTTATATGAGTATCAATGCCAATACCATGCGTTACTTAGATGTGATGCTTTTAATTCCTTACTTTTAAACTTGTGACTTCTTTATTGCTTATGGTTAGTGAGAATGCTGTGATTTTATGCCAGTGTGACTTTGATTTGTACTGATTGAGTAGTGATTTCTTATTGTGTAATTTTCCTTTTACGTGGTATAATTTGTATTGAAAACTTGGTAATTTACTTTGCTTGAGTGAGATGTTTTTGTTTTTTTGTTTTTAAGCTATTATATGCAAATATTATGTTACTTCCTGTTTTCCAAAGACAATGTATTACAATATGTAAATGTGTACTTTATTATTTCCATTCTTGATGTTTTTGTTTTTGAGAAGAGGAAAAACAAGTAAACTTCTTAAAACCCTGCTTGGAAACAGTAAAGTAGTTTGGACTTTAAAAAATAGTTATAGTAATAAAATTACGAAGCAGAAGAAAAAAGTCAACATGGGAAACAAACTACAAGTAACATTTTAATAAAAATGACTTTCACAACAACAATATCTCCTTAAATATTGTAATACTTTGTAAAATAGGTGTCCCAAATGCAAAGACACATTGGACTAGGATACTCCAAAGGAAATCAATGGATCGAACTAAGATAAGAAGTTCAATTTCTTAGTAGTTATAGAAAGTTTCAATTCACAGGAAGGATTAGGTTATCCTAGAAAGTCTGTTTATTACATTTCTCGATTTATTCTTGACGTTCTTCATATATCATTCTTAGTCGTTGACTGACTGGTTGAATAGTGGTGGTTTGGTTGCTGACTGGTTGTATTGTAAGTGTGTGGTGGGTGGTTGAAGTTTGAAGAATCGGGATTGAAGGGTATTATTGCATTGGTGGTACATGGATAAACTGAAAAATCACAATAAAACTTTTTTTTTCAAATAGAAGCAGATCTCAGAAACTGACTTTATACTTGGCTTGACATCACTTCATTTTACTCGGTTTTTCCAGATTCCAAAACTCTTCTTTCTTTATTCTTTCTTTACTAGTAGATTTTGAGTGAATCCTTCTACAATTGGATTGAATTGAAATATTGAAACTTGACTTGGTAGCTTGTCCTGTACATAGTATCGATATGCTATATTATGGAGTATAACAGTGGTAGTGGCAGTGGTTTAGCTTTTTTTAGTTTAGGTCTCAATATTAGTTTAGCCAGACCAGTCCTGCTTTCTCCATATATTTATAATACTTCTTAGTAGTACTCCTACTACTAGTAATACTAGTCCCTACTGGTTATCCCATGTCATCCTCTTACCCATCCGTATATTTGGAATTTCTAAACGCACAAACCGTCCTGATTCTCTACGACGAAAGGGGAAAGAAAGTTGCCAAGAAGTTTGCGTTTCATGGAACTTTTTATGTGTGGGATATTATGATATTATATGTACTTTTACAAGCTATGTGTGTGTAAAAACTACAACAGAGCTGACTACACACGGACTTTATGCCCAGAGTCAACAGGGGTAGGTGGCTTTGTATGAAAAGAAAGTTCAAGATGATCCAACTGATATGTGACTGTAGTTGTAACCATCCGTAAGTAAGTAATAACAAAGTAAGCTACTAGGTATACTGAGCTTCTTTACTGCTAAGGTACATAACATACAAAACGATAACAATGATAATAATAACATGCAAACACAAACTAAATCCACAAACTAACTTTATGAACTATCTAGAGATACTAGAGAATAGAGAACAAGGTATTCTTTTAGTTTATTTTATGGCATTCAGATGATAAACAGTTGATGTGACTGATCTGGATCTGATGATCTTCCAAAGAGTAGTAGTGAAAGTGAGAGGAAAACTCGATCTCTTTCTTTCTTTATAGTATTATTTTACTTTTATCCTTGATCATTTGATATGTACAAAAATTCATAAAATGAACATAACATTTTGGTAATACTTGAGCAAATTTGATAAAATTGTACTCGATATTTTGTAAGGGATGTAAATTTAAAAGTGAAACTGAGAAAGTTTTTTTTTTCCTCAGCTGCTTTGCTTCCTTTTACATTTTGCAAATAGGGAGAAAGCGATTAAATCGCAAAACACTTTGAGTCTTCCAAGGGTGGAGTGTGGTTATGTGGTTGCACACATATACATACACACTAGCATTATGCAAATGCCATTGATGTGTGTTTCTGAGAGTGTAAGATGAGTAAGCAGTGTCGTTTTTTTATTACGAAGGAAAAAAAGAGGAGCAGATCTCTCTAATATGTAAGATGAGATCGAGGTTTATTCGCATTCTTAAGTAGAGGAAGGAAGGATGATATTATGTTATTGAGGGTTATTGCAAATGGTTAAAAAAATACGTAAAAAACGTGGATCGTGTTCCCTTTTAAGTGGAAGGAGTACACAGAGGAATAAGAAAGCAACTGTTCATTAAAAGTGTGTCCCATTTAGAAAATTAAACTATGTAGGAAGATTTTTAGACTAGGTAAAATACTTTTCCAGTTTCAAGGCAGACTTTGGTTTCGTGCAATACAAAGCTTTGAAAGGTTTCATTAGATCGAAACTTTTGTATACCGTACCAAAGAATGCCTTATTGTTAAATCAAACCAAAACTGTTCCAGTGACACTGAGCCAATTTACAACCCTTTTGTAATGACCCTAGTCACTGTATTAAATCATTGAAAAAATTATACCACGATGTTTTTGGACAAACCAAAAAGTAAGAGGATGGACGAAGGGAAATAGTATGTAGAAGTTAAAGGAAGGAAGGAAGGAGGACTTTAGTAATGTGAAGTCCCTTTGGGAATCATGTTATTAGATATAATATGAAATGATCCGTATCCTATCATCTTCCTCTCTGACTGAACAAGATGCCGACGTATGCAAAAGTCCTTATTCAAAAAACTTTCCATTTATATGACAATCAAATGCTGAATACACTTCTTTTTAGATAACTCCTCTCAATTTCAAACACTCAAGTAAAAACTCTCTTCTTCATTCTGTATTATATGTCCTATCAAGCAAGTCTCTCTGAAGCCAAAGCCAAGGAGTTTTGGTGTATGGGTCCGGTACCACACAACACCACTTCAACCACCAATAACCCCCTCCTTTTAGACTTCTTCAGTCAGACTTCTTAAAAGTCTTATTACGAATAGGTTTGTATTTCCTCAGGATAATCCTCTCTTATGTAATAATCCCTAACGTATTCAGACTTTCTTGTTTGTGCGATAGTGGTAAGTGGTAGTGTAGTATTGCTTATCCTATCGGTTATACTGTATTGGATTATACTGGCTTAGCATGCAGTCGCAGAACTAACTCCAATTTCAAAAGAATACAAATGAAATTGTTAGTATTTTTATAAATATCTTGCTAAAGCCAAACTTCTGCCAGTGGGATGAAATGAAACCAAGAGAAAAATCTAGTTTTTGATGGATAATTTTTAAATTGAAAACTTCACAAACAAACTTTTTTCAAATATGAGTAGTACAAGTAGACACATTAGTTTCGATTTTTTTTGCATAAAATGTGCTGTAGAGGTTCGACATTAAAAACAAGTATCAAACAAGGACTCCTTCAAAAGTTAGAAAGTTAATTTACAACATTTTAAATGGAAATGCTAGAACTTAATGAGCTCTAGATTTGTTTGCGACATTTCCAATTTGCATAAGAAATTTATCCAGAAGAATATTTTCAATCTGTTTGATTAAATGGTGACTAATTTTCCGAGACTGACAGTTGTAGAGTTGACAAAATATGGATAAACCTTTTAGCAAATCAAACATCTTTTGATGAGGAATAAATGTGTAAGGGCTCTAAAGTAACTAATTCAGTTTATCAGCTATTTTCCATAAAATATAATACTAACATTCCAAACAAAAATAAGAATAACGCATCAGTTTCCGCGTAAGAACAAATCAGCAAATGGGATTCCTAAGAGAGGAAAAAAATATCCGAAATTGTTTGTGCTTTATGAAGGAACTCAAATCTTGTATTATTATCCAGTTGCAACTCAATCAGAAAACATATACAACAATATAAAAATCTTGTGTAGGTACACACATTCCTACATACATAAAGGTTGGATCCTTAAATACAAGAAATGTATATGGGGTCGTTCGTGAGTTGAATTCCGATTAAGATGGATAGATATTTCTCAAGACTGGAAGAAGACGAAGAGTATGGATCGTTGAGTTCCAACTCAATCAGTTTCATAAAGAATTGCTCATTTTATTTTCCGCACACTTTGCACAAAAGTAAGTTTGATTGATTGAGCCGTTTTATTGATAAATTTCTTTATCTTTCGGAAATAACAAGAGCCTTAGATACAGCTTTGTCTACAAATATAAAAGCTTCCAAAGCTTCAACTCAAACTCAAACCTTATTTAGCAAAATAAGATCTTATTCTTATGATCAGAAAAACTGATTAATTTAGGTAGAAAGTATCCCACTATTATC
Organism: Isotoma decorata; assembly: GCA_034698605.1. Classification (NCBI taxonomy): domain Eukaryota; kingdom Metazoa; phylum Arthropoda; class Collembola; order Entomobryomorpha; family Isotomidae; genus Isotoma; species Isotoma decorata. The sequence goes on from JAQGBU010000977.1 coordinate 13,403, forward strand.
CCTTACTACTCAGGAACTAATATATAAAACCTACCTTTTCCATCAAAAATAGGTCAACTCAGAATTTCCATCCATTTCAACTTTTCCTTTTAATGCTAGTGTTGTAACATGCATTATAAGTATATGACAAAATTCTGCTGCTTTCTTTTTTTACGTTATAATCTTGTTACAATTTAATATTTTAGCTAATACTACTTAAAATCTCTTGTTACCAAATGCACCTAATATGCACCTATATTGTATTCAAAATCCTTATTTATTTTAGGATGTTTGTCTTGATATAGAAATACTAGGCTGGCCTTGCCTTCAGGGTCTGTAAACCACTCTTTGGTACAATCTTTTTCCTAACTCATCCATCCGCATCGAATCCACCACATGAGCGATGAATGCAAGAATAGAGTATCATTAAAGTATCACTATCCTTAGAGATCGCATCATCACAAAAATGGAAGAATTATATGATCTAAAGAGTTTTTCAAAGTATAGGGAAAGTATGGTCATAGGAATTATTTTCTCATTTCATTCTAAATAAGCATTGCACAGCATTGTGTGTGTGTATTGTGAGTGGATATAGAAGAAAATTCATTTTTGGTCTTTCAGTTGTTTGGGTATTGTTGTAGTTGTTGTACTCTGGGAAATAATAAAAAGGGCAGGGCTGACTGAGCAGTTTCCTTTTGTAAAATGAATATGTGAATATGCACCATTCTGCAATATAGGGTATTATGTGTATATTAAGGGAATATATGGGAGGACTTCGTTTTAGTTGAACTTGGGATCAGTTCCGTTTTATATATGAGAGAGTATAATAATGAAGTAAGTTCCGTTATGCAATAATGCAACAACAAGAGGCAAACCTGAGAGAAACAAATATAATAGAACCTTTAAATGAAAAGAGAAATCCGAAATGCAGGGAAAGCAAAGCCTTTTATACAGTAAAATTTAGAGTCGAAAGTACTTCTTGTAATTTATACTAGTGTGGTAGTAATGTGGGTATCCTCTCACAGAGATATTATTTTATATAGAGTCAAATCCATTGAGTTTTCGTTATATTGTAGCACAATGTTCGTTCATGCTAACTATTACGACATTACGAGGGTTGGATTCCGGATTCGGATGGACGTGGAGAAAATTGGACATGCACTTCTCTACCTTTTGAACTGAGTTTGTAATTTTCCCAGTTCAAGAATAGTGTTCCCGTCCCACTGGGAAAATGGAAAAAGGAAAAATTGTTGGGAATTCGAATAGATATGGAAACTGGGCTAAATAAGTGATATGCGGAGCTTAAAGCGGGATTCGGAAGTGGTGTTACACCACTGGGAAAGTGGGAAAATACCATCTTCCAAATGGTAAAGTGGATAAATACCACCGTCCGCGTGCGTCTTTGGTATTCTAAAGTAGAAGGTGGGTGGTTTACCTCTCACCACGGTGAGGAATTGAGGAAGTAGAGAAGCTATAAAAATTAAAATAGGAAGTAAAAAAGTGTTTAGCTTACTGGTTTCTGAAATTCCCACTTTCCTACCAGGAAGCCGAAATGTGAAGATGGTATTGTCGTGTTTTCCCAGAGGTAAAATACCACTTCCCATTTCGCGCTTTATATAGCCCAATTTTCCTGTATTTCCACTTTCCCAACAATTTCTCATTTTCCCAGTTTCCTACTTATTTCCCACTTTACCAGGGGAAAAATACAACTTCCCATTCTCCCCGTTAAACTCTTCTTGTACGTATAAGTTTAAGCTCAGGAGCTCAAACGTAATAAAATAAATGTATTGCATTGCATTGCTTGCAACTCTCTGAATTTCGAACAAAGATTGGCCTTGGGACAAATGAAATGAATGGATGGATGGAAATGGCATGAACCCTCAAAATGATCCATGATGATGGTTCAAAAGCCTTCTTTTTTCAAAGAAAACTACAGTACAAAGTGCAGAGACTCTAATAACTTTGATGGTGCATCGTTGCATGCATCTTGTCCATGTTCCCACGGCCATCTCTGCGGTCACGAAACAAATGGATTTTCATTCTTATTCTTCTATTCCAATCCAATCCGAAATAGTAGTTTAGAGTAGTAGCAGTGTGTTTGCTTATCTTTAGATACATTCGTAATACTCAGGAAAAATTACGCACAGCCTTAAACTTCAATGCCGAAAAGGATGCAACGCAAAGGTCGCAAGCTCATGCTATCAATTTTTTAAAACATGTATTGCAATTTGACTGAAGTTATCCGGATGGAAAAAATTGTAAAAATTGAAAATTGTTTATACGGATCGGAAGGAAATTCCTCCATATCAATTTATAATTTGTAATCAACAGATTAGGAAATGTCTACACTTATATATCTGTCTTATTACCAAGTGATCAACCTTTTAAGCCTAATTCACAAGTTTAGTCCAGAAATGTCTAAAATAGAACTTTGAAATAGTCCAAGGAAGTATTACTTGATATTCTACTTAAGCCAGGGGAAAATCTTAAGGCGATTTAAAACTTTTACCCATAGCAAACTTAAAGTTACTATGCAGACTCAGCTAGTCAACTTTGCTTTCATATGGAATTCATGTTTGCCGACAGGTATGGAAAATTTATCCTTAGTATCAAATTGAAATTCAAAACTGCCTACTGTGCACTCCGGAAGTTACCAAAGATCATAACTTTCTAGCCTTTCCTTAGGCCCTCTCTACACAACACCTTGATCATGAGTCTTGTCGTCTGGATTGTTTTCAACCACGAATACATCATGCCCACACAAACGTACAAAAAACCGAAAGATTTGCTAGAACATGTCTCTTTTCTTTCTACGCCCACTCATACTTACATCTGCCTGAGAAAGTTTGAAATACTATTCTGAAAGGTTTTTTCTGATTGATGTTACGTAAATCTTCTTCACACATATTGAGCTTCGATACGACTATTCCATTGCATTGCACTTTGAGTGCAAGAAATCAACCATAACGACAAATGATACGGTTATGCTATGTATTTGAAGTATATTGATCTGTGTCTCCTGATAGAAAAGGCAGTACCCAACCTTATCAATAATAATCGCTTATTAGGTTGAGGCTGAAGGTGATGGTCACAGTCCAGTGGAAATGTAAGTCTTATACAATTACTACTCTACTCCGGGCTTTAAATATCTTCCCTTGCTTGCTTGCAGTGTTTCGGATGAAAAAAACCACCTGCAAGAAACTGCTGCAAGAAAGTGCAAGTAACCACTGCACTGCACGAA
>JAQGBU010000978.1:0-16614 GCA_034698605.1 Isotoma decorata
CTTGCTGATCTATTTAAAATTTTTCTTATTAATGTATAGTTGTTCTTATACGGGTGTAACCAAACAACTGAGGCATATAATATTTGATTAAATATAAAACCCTCTCCGGAATAGATAGGACCCCACCCACCTTTTTCATAGACTTGAAACACAAAGTCTCATAGACTTTAGTGTACCTGTGTAATAAGTCTGTCTCTGTATATATAAAAATCGGAATTTACTATTTAAATAATTAATTGCAGGTTTAAAATTAATAATTATAAAAATCTTTGTTCCAACGAGTGAAATAGCCCGACCGACATAAAATAAACGTTGCAAAGTTATAGGATGTGAGATTAAACAAATTAGGCTATATTATGCCATCCATTGTGATGTGTCAACTTGCACTAGACTAGGTTAACGATGTCCAGGATCGTAAAGTAAAATAGAGATTTTTAATTACCACTACCAAAGCTTTCACAGCCTTATCGACAGACTAAACTTTGAACTCTCTCCCAAAATAAATCTAGGGATTATACTTGTATTGCTCTATTTACTTTCTTTTGCCGTCTATAAATTCGATTTCATCTTATTTCATTTCGATCGTAAACAAGGATCCTAAGGGACCTATTGGTTTATCCAAATATAGATAAACCAATAAGTCCAAGGATTTCTTTTCCATATTAGTAGGTCAACCATACGAGTGGGATAACATAATTCTGCTTAGTTATAGTGGTGATGATAAGAGCTGTGGTTGTAGTATCAAGGTTCAATTTTAGATGTGGTGAAAATGCAGGTAGATTTTTCTATTTTGAAATGGCAAGAAAATATATGTCAATACCAAAAATACCCCTTTTTATTCATAACATTATAAAAGGATCAAAATTACAGACCTTCGGTCGGAAGTCATGAAAATACCACAATGACCTTACCAAACCCTTCCTTTAAATCTGAAATGATGTGATGAATCTGAAATGGTAGTCTGGTAGTTTGTAATAAAATAATAATAGTAATGCATGATAAGATTGTTTATTAGGATGCGATGCTACTTTCATTCATTATAGCCTTGGTAAAGCTTAATCTGTATTTGAAATGTTTTTATTTACATTTAGATCATTTCATGCAGGGACCTGGCTTTCATTGCACAATACACTTCATGTTCTCCATTTTTATCTGAATGCGGAACATAATATTTGCTTTGGATGAACAAATTATTATGATTATGACACTTGCGATACAACAAAAAAGGAATTTTAGGATTCTGATTCTGCTTTCGAGTTTTTATAATATAACATAATGCATCCCTGAGTAAAAAGTATTGAAAATGTTCTTATTTAACTAGTTTTTGATTCGATATTATTAAACGTGAAGTGATTTTGAATAAGGTAATAATACTCGTAGCCTTCAACTTCTGTTTCCCCTTTTCCACTGTTCCAAATTTTTGAAATCAAACTCTCAAAATGCATTTTCAATTTTCCTGTCTGAAATTTAAATGCTATATATACTTAAAATACAGCATCAGTGATTGTTTCAAAGTCATGATGTGATAACATGTGTTTTCAAATTTCAAGGTCTATGAAAATGTGGCCGGCATTAGTTTTATTAAAATAAGTCACAGCAAACAAACGGAAAAGCATGAGGTTTGAAATGGGCATAGGGACGTGTTCCACTTTCCACTTACTGCCTGCCTAACTTATTATTTTCCTCTTTCAGTGTACAGATATTTTTTGGCACAAGCCCTGAAGGGTGTATCCGACCTAAATAGTGTTTCCATGTGAGAACAAACGCAAAGAAATGGGAACCCCTCTCACTCTCATTCAGTATGAAAAGCAAGTTATTTTGCAATTTCTATTCCAGCCCTGTCCTACTCCAGATATAAAGGGTTAATGCCTATAGAGATAGGATCTGAACAGAATTGCAAATGGAATTAGCTAATAGGCGGTTTCCTTCTGTTACAGTTACAATGTGTAGTGCATCAAATAAATCAATGTACTCCATAAACCCCAACCAGCACGCCCTTAACTTACCCCTTAGGGTTCCCTTCAAGAGAGTAACATTAGCTACTCATTACTTGTTACTTTTCCATATCTCGTGTTTTCATATTTGAACGATAGTAGTCATCAAGTCGAGAATTCAGATTAGGTAATCTGAATAGCAGCTTAGTGGGAGGTCTTAGTGGCCGAAAAAAACACTGTTAGTAATCAGTTACTGAAATGGGACAAGGTATTATATTACTTTTATAAATTTGTATCACAAATAATTGTACAAGGAGTTTCAAATATTATTGTGTTCTCAGAAATTTCAAAATCCTTTTTCTTATAGAATCTTTTATGAGCCTCAAAAACAAGCACAAGAACTTGGATGTTTCAAATTCTAAGATGTGGGTGGGTGGTTAATTTTAAAATTTTCGTATGGCATCTTACCAAATTTTGATATACAAGCTGAACTACCTAAATAAGGTTAACACTTTGCTCAGTATGGGCATCAATCTGTTTCACAAAAAAAGCCCCAATCTATGACAAGATGTGTTTCAAAAATTTTGTAAAAAATGCTGAGTTCTAAACGATTTGAAACTTTGAACAAGAAATTTCTCAACCTGTACATAATTTATGCACTTCGGTAGTAGTAGTTTTTCCATGATCTGATGTGTTCCTGACCTATTTTATGCTTCAACGAGTTTTCACCCTAGTCTCCAAATTTAGGACAATATAAGCATTAACTGTATCATAATATGAATAAGAGTTACATCGTGGGCATACTGTATTGTAGGCTGTCAGAGTCAAACTCAAGCAAACTTTTTTGCTTTCAACCCCTTCTTGGCAAGATAAAGCACTTTTGTGAAATATTAGCCCTTCTACTCTCCCTTGATACATATTTTGAGCCCTTTTGTACTCTACGATTTAACTGTGATTGTATCCATTTTATCTGAGACTTGCTCTTGTTCTGAAAAACGATAAAAATAAATTTTAAGAGAGTATGGCATACAGAGATTATGTACCTTTTGGGTTTGTGGTTTTATTGCATCTCCAGGGGCCTTGTCCGAATCTCAATCTAGGTTAGTTTTCTGGATGGTTACATTTATATCCTAGGAACTTTATTGTACTTTACATTGGAAGTTTAATCGGTGAGGCTTTTTTATAAATAAATTATGTTGTTTTATTTCTATTATTATAGTCTCTCTCTAACCTTACCCTGAAATCCGTTCATGAGGATGTAGCATTCAAGTCCAAAGTTTATATTAAGGAGTAAGGACGTATGCTAAATCTCTTTTTTATTCAATTTAATGTAAATTGTACTCATAGCACGTACAGTTCTCAAGAACACCATGAACAAGGGCGTAATAGGTTCCTGTGAAATAGGTCAGGTACTTTTAAGTCTTTATACACTGATCTTGAGAACTGATGCTGAGAAATCGACTGGTTGTGAGTTGAAGTTGTTGAAGATTTGTTATTTTTGTTCTTCACGGTTCTCAGAAGTTAATACTTTACGGTAACCGGTGCTAGTGTAATTCTTCTTTCTGGAAAAGGTGGAAGGGAGTAAAATTTCATTACATTACGAAAATGTTGTTTATCTAAAGTACAGTAGGAATATTCCCTACTGTACTTTCTTATTCTTTGTCTTAAATTCAAAGAAGCAAATGCTAAGATCCAAGCTTAACAGGAATTCAGTCGGATACAATATTAGGTTTAAAGACTATTACCGTTACCCCACGCAGTATATGGTTTTAAAAGAAAACAGAAAATGGAAGCTTCCTCCTTATCAAGCTTAAATAAAGCTTATTGATTTACATGGAATAGTTTCAAATTTAACTTCTAAACTGTTGTGAAGTTGGAATTTGTTTTTTGTTTAGTTGTACAGAATTTTTCAGAAATGATTGGTTGGTAAATTACTATGATCATGATTTCATGATAATTGATCTATAGGATTTAAAATCGTAAAATGCCACCGATATAGAGAAATAGTCCTTTTAATTGCTGATTTTTAAGAATGGAATGGGAAGAAATTAGAACTTTTTTAATTTTGTCGTGATAAAGCAATATAAAATGATGATCGTTACAAGTGTCAATACATTTTTTGTTTACTTATTGGTTTTTGGCGAGACATTGTCCTTCGGGTGGGTGAAAGTGACTGATTAATGACTCGATGTGACCATGAGACACTGAAACTCATCCATTTAAACCGTATGAGACTGATGAAGAGTGAAAGTTACTTCAAAATGAAAAATGACGTTCATGACAATGTAAATTAACGATTCAAGCATTGAAATGATTTTACTCCAGGGGTTTCTAAAAACTCCTTGACATATTTAAAAATAAATTTAGTCGGCAAACGATTCGAAAAATAAACTGGTAACAAGAACTGGCAGTTTTATGGTTGTCATATAGTCGATTATGGATTGGTGATGATGTGAATGGGTCTTGTTGATTTTGACAAGTGTTGGCAGAAAGGGACTTTCAATAACTTCAGAAATTTTTTATCTTCTAACTTAATGAACTAGTTTAGTAATTCACTGACAGAAAAACTGACTGACTAATAGACAACATTTCCTTTTAAATTAATACAATTTTGTATTTTGGGTGTTCCTGAATAGGTAAAGATCTCTAAGAAAAAGGCTGTGGCTCTACAGGGCGATCCAGCATTATACTGAAGAGTTTGCCAAGAAATTTATATGGATTCTAGGTCATTTTTTATAGTACCGCCGTACCCTAGTTATTTTCCCTTTGATAAAAAGAAAGTTGAGAAAGTCCAAGCTCAACCTTTGATATATTGTCTTGAAATATAAGATAATTGAATTAAAATAAAGAAGGCAGGAAAAGGCAGGATTTTATTGTCAGAAAGCTAAATACATCTTGTTTATTACTTTGGATCCAGACCAGATATGCTGTACTAAATTTTATATGCTATAACTATATATACTATAACTACTATATGATACAATGAGAAATTGCATATTACATCGAAACAAAGTAGAATTCAATAAATGCTGAGGATAAAGATGAAAGCTTTCTCTAAGACTCTAGACTCTCTGAGATTTGAGTTGATCTTGTAATTGGCATCTTGTGACTTGGGCAAGCCAAAAGAGTAACACTTTTGTCTAGGTTAGTAGGTCAAATTGCAGTCTCCCATCTTTAGCAAAGTACCCGTGGGATTTGTAAGTCGAAAACGTGATGTTAGTTTAAAAGTTATACATCCAAAGTACTTTGTATGCTATGAGTTTGACTGCAATGTCATGATTCGAGCTGTGCTAATTTCGTTCGTATAGCTCCCTACCTACCCCCACATGATTTATGGATTTAAGCCTTGACCTAGAGCTACTTAAAGTAAGACTCAAGACCAAGTAGGTATACAAAAGAATAGAAAATTAGATTACAAGGTTTGATAAGTTTTCAAAGTTAATTAATTTCACGTTGGAAATAATGCTTATGTATTTAGTTTGCTACTGGTACACAATTCGTTTTAACTGAATTATAAGAGTTTTCGTTTGTTTTAAGAGTACTTTTTCAATTTCATTCCTTCGAAAAAAATATTGTTGCACGTCATGTATTATTGTGAATTGAATTTTGTGCTATTACAAATCTATATAAAATAACAACAAACTATGGTGTGTTAATTTGTTGATTGCCAAACAAGGAAATGTCCGCTAATCGTTTTTTAATTCTGTCTAATGTAATGCCTGGAACTTTCCAGGTATTACATAAATAGATTTATGTAATTATGATGGCATGACTATATGACTAACTATTCAAACCTTGTGATATCGTTTCAGTTAACTTGAATATGAAGTGCTATAGTTGGTGGGTTATTTTTGTGGATGGAATAGCTCGATGTTTTTTTAATACTAATTTATTTGTCCATCGATCAAATTTAAGCCTATCTGATTTGTATTTAATTCCAGTGAAAGGCTCATTTACTCAGAAACAGCTTTTAGATAATAAAGTGTGAAATAAAATCAAATGCAAACCTCGAAACAGGGATACATTTTTAAACATCGTCATTGACATTGGAAAAGTTTTTGGAGCTTATCTTGTACTTATCTTTTGTATTAATCCAATTCATTTATTTATTGCAATGATAGATTGGATTGTAACAAAAAAGGGATCCGGAGAAAAGTAGTGCGGTTAAGAAGGTACCGGATTAAATAGAATGTAGATAAACCCCATAATAAACTTTACAATACAAATCTAAGGATTTAATTCACTTTAGTAAAACAGATCAAGGATAATTAATAGTCGTTATCCTTATAAAGTTCAATAACTCAAAATACTGGCTGAAAATAATCAAAAAAGCTTTGTTGAAGCCAATATATAGCGTATTTAGTTTCCTGTAGATTTAAAAAATCAAATAATCATTCATTCTTGAAACTATCATAGCTGTTGGAGGCATTTTTATTTAGTTATGTATATCGTGAATTAGATCTCTCTAAACACTTCCCTTTATTATTTACGGTAGATTTTAATTGTTATGTTATATAAATAAGGCTTTTATTACAAAGCAATGATTATTGTTAATTTTTAATTGTTCAAATGTTTCCTTCAGGTAAGTTTAATACAAAATGAATATTTATTTAATCCCCATCCGATTTCATATTTACTTTTATTCAAAATCGTACTGTTTCATCACCCTACTAAGCGCTTTGTTAATCCTTGTTTACTTACATTAGTTGTACCCGTACTATTTTATCCTGTACTTAAATAATTAACCATTTTTATCCGGAAACCTACAAATAAAATGTTATACTGTTTTTTGTCAAAAACCTTTCGACGCTGCTTATCATACTGATAATGATAATTCCAGGGCATGAAAAACAATTTTATATAATGACTCCACTACTAAATGATGCAAATGAGCATAAATCAATGTTTTATTAATCAACAAAGATCTTCAGATATGACGTAATGTTGTTTCCTTCTTGACAAAAGAGTTAATCCTAATTACTTCTAACAGTTATATAAAGCCTCTACCAATTACCTATAAAATCAGACAGCTGAGGTATAAAGAACCGTTCTAAGCTACCACTAATTTATATCAACCTCACAGAAACCCATAATGAAATTTTTAATTCTTATTCCTCTATTTCTGGCAGCAGTTGCCGGAAATTTAATTATCACTAGCCCTGTTGAAACTAATTTTGGCAATTGGGGAAGTAAGTTTCATTTAAAGTAAATCCAAATAATCTTTAACTTTGTAGAAAAGCATTCATAATTTAAATTGAAACTAAATTATTTTTAGCGTGGCAAAGATGTCCATTTGGAACCTTCGCCCAAGCTCTTCAAATAAAAACAGAACCTTATCAAGGTCTCCTCGAAGATGATACAGCTGTCAACGCAATTAGGCTTTATTGTGGAGACCCACTCAATGCTAATACACCATACATTTCAAGTAGTGAAGGTTCTTGGGGTCAGTGGGGAGCTGTTAAGACATGCAGAAGTGACAATCGCCCCTTACAACCTGATGGTTATGTCGTTGGATTCCAGTTAAGATCGGAATCTTATATTGGAAACGGAGATGACACGGCAACAAACAATATGAGGATATTCTGCTCTTATCCAAACACCACTGGGGAATATCAATTAGAAGCTGATGGCTTAACTTATGGTTTATGGACTGCTGCTCAACGTTGTAATCCTAACCAGGCTATTTGTGCTTTGCAAACTCAACTTGAACCATATCAAGGAGATGGTAAGTCACAACAATTTTTAGTTTATAGCATCCAGCTAATTTTAATAATTGATTTAATTACTAATTAATTTAGTATCATATGTTACTAATTATTAGGTTGTAGTTTGCTTATAAAATCTTCTTTTGATTTTTCTAGATGATGACACAGCCCTTAATAACATTTCAGCCGAGTGTTGTGATCGTTAATTAAAAATACTCATTGAAGTTATTTGTAAATATAATAAAAGTATGGCCACATGGCTAGTAAAAATTACTTAAGGGCACAAGTAGTATGACATGGGTGGGGAAAATTGTTTGTATCATTTAGCATTTTTCAATAGTTTCATAAATTTTCATACACGCTCTGCTTGGGAATTATAAACATTTAAAAAAAATATTCTGTCTATTCAAATACTCCAATTTAATTTTAATAGACACACGCCAAAGCTAAAAAAAATTGCACTGTACCAGACGGTAGGATACTTTGCAATTTATCATTCACGTTTGTCAAGACGGTGACCTTCCTATTGTAATTGTCATAAATCTAACCTCAAAGGTGCATAACAAAAACTTTTTAAGCCACACTCTCAGAGATTTTGAACAGTTGGTTGACATGTTGAGTTCAGCATTAGATAGCCCGTGCTATTATTATAAGCAAACGTACTTTAAATGGAGTTGTCGGTGTTTTTCAGTGAATGCTGTTTGTCCATTTTTACTCAGCAATTTCTTGTCATTGTTGTCATTTGGATGCATTTGAGAATTTGTATAAAAAAACGTCTTGTGTTGATTATCACTGCGAGTGTCCCAGTGGTGGTCCCACGTGCCAATTTAAACTTGAATAGCTCGTTTCCTGGTAATTTTTTTAAGTATGCCATTAAAACGATTTTGAAGGCACATGGCTAATTTATTTTATAAAAATTTGTTCTGCGGTCATATTACATACAAGCAAAAAATGACCCTAAAGTAAAAAGTCCAACTTTTTGTTGTCTTTGGTAAGGCATTTACACGTGGTTCCGTGTTCTTTTTATATGACTGTAAATGTAATAAATTTTTGGTTTCATGCTTATGGGAGATATAATTTGATGCTTACGGAAGATATGCTCAGGTAGGAAGGTATGATAGATAAAGTTACACATTGGTAATGGTCCAAACTTAACTTTTCATATAGCGTTGTATATGGCTAGCAACGAAGTGGAACTTTCTACCATCACCACTTGATTTAAATTAACCATTAGAAAAACAAGAAACACTATCGGGTTTCTAATTGTAGTTCTCAATTTTTCTATATACATCACAAATCGCAGATTACCTTTCAACAAGGGCGCATTGTGAGTCTTGTTTTATAAAATGGATAACCTTGAAACAAGTTTACTGGGAAATGCACCATTTAGGAATTTTTGGAATTTTATGCATTACGTGTCCATGTCTCCGTGACTTCAGTGACGTATTTGAATCTCGAAGAAATCTCTCTAAAGATCTAGCAAACAATGTATCTCATAAATACTCAGTCCGCACCCACGCGTTTCAATTTCAAACAATAAAAATTTATAAAGGTTTGATAATGCTCAGCCCTGTCAAGACTCAAGACTAAAGATAATGAGACTAGGGCAGAAAAACTGATTAGGTGATTTTTGCGAAAGTTTCAAAGAAGAAAGCGCAAAAAAATTCTAATTTGGCATGGATGTTTCATTTGAGTTTGATCTTCTGAAGGTTTTGTGATTAGTTGGAATTTTTAATATTTTATGCAGGGAACGTTAGTTCGAGTGGGTTGAACTAGACTGTAAAAGCTTTCTCTTATTTCCCCAGAATAAATAAAGTAAATAATGATTGATGCTTAATATCTTATTCCCAGGTATTTATTGCCTAACATTTTCATGTTAATGAAGTGATGATGGATTTCGTTTTATCCATCCATCATATTGTAGATTAGAATTATCATCCTCAGATATTATTTTGGTATCATTTTCCTACCTTGAATAAAAAATCTAATATTGAATCAGGTGTGGCTTATGAAAACAACGAAATGGACCACTTTGAGAATCTGCAAATAAAAACTTATACCGAGTAGCATACTTATGTAAGCAGGCCTTGCATGATGATTTGTACAGAATCACACTTAATTTTTCTAACATTGAGATAAGAGCACTTGTCTTAGTAATAGTTAATAGTAATACCAAATGAAATGATATTCTTCAATATTGTTTGATAATAATTTTTACAAGGAATCAGATAGATGACTCAAGATAGTCGTAGTTTTGCAGATTTATAGAAAAAAAAAGTTAAATCCCAACTTTAAAAGCCAGTAATCTCACTCCCTAGTCTCTTCCACTTTCATCCAGTAATACTAAGAAAAAACTTGCTAAGCCTTCTCGTTATGATCCACTTGGGAAATGTTGCGACACTTGTAATGTCCAAAGTAGTTGAATCCAGTTGGATTAAGTATAGCGGTAGTACCCAGTCGTTCACCCCTTAACTTTATGTAACTTAGGCAAGTTTAGTTACGTAAAATGGCTGATTGATGAGGTAATTTGATTGCCAGGTTTTTTAAGCTCATTATGATGATTTTGGTTTGTTTGATAGTAATGATAGTCCTTAACCTGAGCATAGGGCTGTATTCTATTTTTGAACTTTAATGGTACAAATTGCTATTTCAAGCATAGTGAACATAAAGAGCAAATATAAAACACAATTTTGCCTCATCTACTCATCAAGTTGTTATGTAATAAGGCAATAACACAACTACACAATTTCAAATAAAGTTCTATCGATTTGAAACTGTATCAACTTCCACTACATTCCCATTGCATTTGAATTTGTTAGAGACGAACGATGAGAAGCTAGAAATTAAACAAGACTGAATATAACCTTCAAAGTCCATTAATTGTCAAGGGAGCCCGAGCCGTCGAGAGTGAATGATCTAGTAATTAGGCGAGTAGGAAATTTTTTAAGCCGTTTTTGCATCGATAAGTTAAAATTAGCTTATAGTAGTTTAACCTGTGTAAAAGACACCCTAACTTAATTCGATATTTTACATTTTTTTGGAGACAGACGGAAATTGAAAACTTTCAGCTTTTTAAATTGGAAGACCTCCCGTAGTTATATTTGTACCTCTACAAAAATGTAATTGTTATGTCACAGGGGGTCTAGCTTCATATTTCAAGTTGAAAGCTGTCTTAGAAAACTTCTAAAAGCTCAGTGTTTCTACATCGGCATGAAGAATCTCTGACAATTTTGACAAAACTTTAAAAATAACTTCTCCTTGCGTTGCGTGGATTCTTTAAATAGAAAGGCCAGAATTAAACATATGAAAAAACGGGTGTTCCAAAAACGTATTTGGATATAATATTATGATTTAGTGGCATCAAATACCTTTTCAGGGTTGGTAGGGCACAAGTGATAATTAATTTTGCTTATTATCACAGGAAAGAATATTCCAGATTTCGGCCGGAGACAGGCATATAGTAATTGCCTTGTCCAACTATTAACTATAGGTTGACATGAGATAAACGCAGAGGTAATTAATACTTAAAGTAACAGCAACGTGACGTTTTTGAAAGTAAAAAGCATCGAAGTGAAATTCCGGAAAACCTGTACAAGGATGTGCTAATATCTAGAAACCTTTGTTATGTCAACTAATGTCTAGGAAATATCGAATAGTAATATTTCATAATATAGTATCGAATAGGAATAGTAATATTTCAGCCTACGGCTAGTAGACTCTTCTACGAGCGTTGATTGCAGCTTAATTCAAGCTAAGAATGAAATAATTTTGAATAATTTGTTATTAATTACAACAGCTTCTTTGATTATTTTCAGAAATCCCAAGTATTTTATTTATCCATTTCTATAAAGCCTGAGCTCAAGATGTTAAATTGGGGAAAAATATCTTTAGTAAAATTTTGCTTCATCGTCATGCTACTCTTATATTGCTGAAATCTGATTCCCCTAATAAAGTAACAACTTCGACCTTGACTGAGAATTCTAACCTCTTGCCTATTTAGCCTTGTCAAAACGACATTTACAGGCTTCTATGAATAGACATCATCAAATCCTTTTCATTCCGACTTTTCGTCTGAGAATTTCCCGATATTCAAAACTGACAGAATTAGGTGTTTGTAGTGAAACCTAGGAAGTTTATTGGCTTCTGAAAAGAGCCATGTACATACAAATGCATAAAGTAGGTATGTTTAATTCAACTCAAACAATTCATCATTTCAATTGATCAAGATTTGCCAGTGCAAATATGAAATAGGAAGTTTAAAAGGTTTTGCCCTCCTTATGTTTTTGCAAATTAATGATTTAATGCAAGTCACATACAAACTCAAAAGTTTTTGTTCTTATTAAATCTATGACCAATAGGGTCGAGGAATTGGTTAAATTGTAACTCATTTGCTTATGTGTTTCACCTAACTATTGTAATCTGAATTGTGATTATATAATTCATGCTACAACCCAATTCAATAACTAAAATCGACTATTTACTCACTAAATGATTTAATTATGTACTATACTACACGTATACGTAATACGTCGATCCCTTAAAGCTTCTCAACTTCAGGCCCGGGTGAACAATGGAAGGGTTAGATCAATGATGGTTCTGGCGTGGGAATATATTTAGATTAGTATTATTCTTGGGGCCATTAAACTTTGTTGAAACTTACCAAAAATTCTGATAACCATAGCTATTTGCCATTACAACAACATTTGTTTGGTCTTCATATAAATTCATACTATTACTTCGCCAAATATGGGCAAATGTGTAAGTACGAAGTATTCAGTATTCAGACAGATTGTAAAAGTAGCATGCAATAAAACCCCCTGCTACTGTTTATCTGATCCTGAAGATTTAAATCTTATCGTGTCTGGTCAATGGTAAAAGTTAAGATTTATTACTAGAAGTAAATAGTCTTCTAAGTAAAACACTCAGAAAGTACAAGGTAAGTTTTATGTGTTCCCAATCCATACTTAAACTTTAACATTTTATACTCTGACTCCGCTCAAAAGTCCAGTGCGGTTCATCATAGAAAAAAATACCTCAAAATGTTTTCTAAGGATCTTACATAATCCCCTTAACCTTTACTTGAGCACGTCCCCGACCTGCAGAAATATCCAGAAAAACTGAGGTCGATACCTCCATTAATTAACTTTTCTTTACAAATTTACCCTTAGCTCCAGCCGTCTTATAATTCCAGTTAAAAAACTAAAAAAGCGTATTGAATTGTAACAATTCGTGATAATTTCTGATAGTTTATTTCTTAATAATATTAACTTTATTAATTTACCTGAAATTTTTAATTTAATGGGTTTTTAGATTTTGGAGCTGAAAATTATTGTCAATTTCTAAATACTCCAGCTTTAGTGTAACATTAAACAAAATTTCAGATATTAAATAGAAATTTAAAAAGTAATTGCAAACATATTTTCAGTTTTTGTGGGGGCTATTGATTTTGATTTATAATTCGTTGCCTATTCAGTTATGCAAACAAGTTTTCTGAAAATATTGTCGGAAATCCCATTTGTAAAAAATCTTTTTAGGTGCCTAAAGACAGAGGCAAGGGTCTAATTCAATATATACTTAAGGGAATCCCAGATTCTCCAAATAACTCATTCTTCATAATCTTTTAAATTTGCTATATACTACTTCAAGACCCCTAATATTGTACTTTTCCTATTGCATTGGAACAAATGATAGGTCAGTTACCGTCTGAGATTGAATTTCTTTAATCCCTTTCAAGTGAAAAATCTCCATCACTACCCAACCACTAATTCCGATAATTCCTTCTCTTGTAGAAGCTTCTTACAAACTGAATGACACTCATGTCTTGATTCAAATCTGAAATAGGATGATCATTTCTTTGTTTTTTAGTGTTTCCAGGTAATTTGGAGTAGGAGTAGGAATAAAACCTTACTTATTCCTTCCTACTGAAGGCAAAGTCAACCCATTATAAAAAAGTGGATGCTTTTACGGGTACGGACAGCTTGAAAATATAAAAGAGTAAGACATGACGGAAGATGTGATCATTATGTGAAGTAATGTTAGGTAGTAAAGTCCAATAGGTATTGAAATCCATGAGAAGCTTAACGGCTGTGCTCATCCAACTCGCATATAGACTTTATATAACCCATCAATTCCAATATAAGAATATCCCACTGTAAGATTGCCTTTTGTTTGTCTTGCCTTGCTTTGTATGAAAGTTGTTATAAAGAATGAAGTCAGTGTTAGTAACTGGATGAAAGAGAAATGCAAACTGTAAGGGAAAGCAGGAAAAAATGAAATCAATGAACTTTTGTTTTGCACTTCTATGGAAAATCTACTACTGCCCAGTTTAAACTAGGTGAGACTGGATACAATATCTTAGAGCAACATGATGCATCCTACCAACACTTTTGAGAAAAGTGGAAATTATATGTGTGCTAAAGTACAGGGTGCAATCACTATAAGCCTGAATAGTACATGTACGGGGACTTTCACCAGGGATGAAAGCATACTTTCTTTTTATTATCTATTAAGAGGCAGTAGGAACACCTGTCTTAGTCTGTTAACTGTATAATTATGCTAATGATTGTGGTAATTAAGCCAGGGTATTGATTAAGTCCTTCTTTAACTATATAAAAAGTTTTGGAAAGAATTGCATGCATTGCAAGGATGACTAAAAAGCTAAGACTTATCGTGTTTGATTAGGTAGTTGTCCCGACATTCACTCAGACAGGAAATTTATTGATCAAAGGACTAGACTTTCCTATGGTATTAGTCTATGCTGCCTACATTACAATTTTATTGCTTTTAAACTCTAATGTAGTCAGATCTAAGGTAAAATTAGTTCGACTAAAAACATTGCTTTAATGTTATACTTTCAATCGAACTAATTTTGAAATTCGGGGAAGCTTTGCTTAAAAACAGGATGCTTGAAATGCTTAATTAGATCGTTTTTTATCTGAAAGCTAGTTTCAAGAATTTTTCAGAAAGCATTCTAAGTTTTATAAATTGAATTCGATGTTACTTACGTTTTTGCAATCTAGTCATTAATAAGTACTTTGCGATAAACAGCATTATTGAATTCTAGGAAGTAATAAGCTATTTCAGGGGTTCTGATCTGAGGATATTTCAACTCTCCTAGATAAAATTACAATATATCTGGAAGAATAATCAGCTTTATAATTTTTCCCCACTATAACGTCTTGTGTAACTCGCATTAGAATGTACAGACTAGCAGACACAGTATACAGCTCTCAGATATTTCGTAGAACTTCAACTCTTGAACTTCAGCCCACATAGGGTTATCAGTTATCTCGAGCTGCCTACGGTAGTCAGTGGCAGTAATTAAGATATATGAGATACTAACTCATTTATCACGGCAAAACCCTTCTTCTGCTCTTTAATGTAATACAAGTACAATTTTAAAGCAAGCGCAAGCTTTTGATGAGATATTCCCTAAATTAAAAGTGAATTAATTACCTGTAATTTAATCATTGTACAAATCATGCTCAAATGAATTAGAATGGTTTCAGGCCAGCTGCATTTGCAACTCCTAGGCTACTAGCTACTGGTATCTCCGCTTCTGTAAAATTGGGAAGCTTGATTTAAAGGTCACGTTAGATAATGGTGTAAATGCACTAGCCATTTTGTATTAATTCTATCTTCGTATTCGTGGGCTTATAAAAAGAGAAATTGATACATATGGTGGCATAATACTTGAAATTGATTCTATGAAATTCATGCTGCACATACATGATTGTGTAATTTCATTTTCCGTGAATTATTATTTTTGGAATAAATTAGTACAGACATTTATTTTCTACGTCATTTATAAAACATCGTACATTTAGGAGACGTGACAGCTTTGTGAAACTGTAGTGTAAAATGTAACTGAACAATTTTGTAAATCTGAGTGACTTGGGGCTGTTTGAAACTAGAAATCAGCAGAAGCTTAACGTTCAATCCCTTCAACATTAATTTAAAATATTTCGTGTCTAACACTGCATTATAAGCATCTCGTGTTGCTTTCCGTGTCGTATAAATTAAGTAAGTTTCAATATCCTTAAAAAATAAGTCACATATCTTGTCACTTATGTCCCCTTTCCGCTACATATTAGTGCAAAAAATTCCAATCAAAATATGAATTAACATGCACGAGTTATTTTAGAAGAACGTGAATAATCTCTGAGTCGTATTACAGACATGCAGTAGTTTCACAGCCGATTCAAAGCCTGAATTTCTTATTAAAATATTTTTTCCAAGATTTGCGAGTCCTTGTATGTTTGTGCATTTTATGGAAATCGTTAGTGTATAAAATTCATAGTATTTTTTACCTGTACCTAAAAGCTTATAAACCGCAAAATAAACTACCATAAAACTGCAAAAAACTATGCCATTGCTATTTATCAGTTTGTTGCTTATGATTATAATATTAACTCCATGACGTTCACATTTTAAATCATGCTTTTGACATGTTTGATCCTATAATTGTAAATATGGTTCAATGATTAAGGAATAAATTTCACGTGCAGATTTCCACTCATATATTCAAGACCTCTGCATTTATTTCAAATGCTTCTTTCTATTTCCTGATCCCCCACGGTAAACGTTCGAAAATTGGAATATTACAAGTTTCTTTTAAACAAAATAATTCCGTGATTTTAACTAAAGCTACTATGAACTTATGAAGAGTATGGAAGAAGCTAAAATAAAACAGGTATTACATTTATGTCTATGTCTAGAAGTATCAACTAACTGGGGCTCATATTTGGGTGATTGCTCCTAGAACAAAGGAATGAAGTTCTGAAGTTGGAAATAAAGACCCGGAAACCAATTTCTTGTCAAACAAGTTTCAAAATAATGACAAGTTAGTTATTGTTACTTTGGTTATTGTGGGTCCATGTTTCGACATCGACAAACAGCAACATCGACAATTAAACATCGACAAAAAAAACATCGACAAACCCAACATCGACATTTCCAAATGATCGACAAACAGC
>JAQGBU010000979.1:0-16603 GCA_034698605.1 Isotoma decorata
TCCCACAGGGTGACCCTCGCCGTTTTTTAAAGTCACTGTGAAACCAGAAATTTGACATATTTGAATTCACGTGAGTTCATCCTTCTTTGACTCCCTGTGTATTTACGAATAACGGTACATGCAGTTTAAAGCCAAATTTCTAAATCTGGCTCAAACTAAGACACGATGTCCAGGACGGACACTTTTTAATGTGCATCACTACCGAAACCCAGTTTATGACAATACACGTGACCGAATTGTTAGTACAAGTAAATAGTACTGTTCAATTGTGTTATTCTATTCACACGCGTTACACATTTTATACATTAAAAATCTATCGAAAAAATCATTTCATATACCGAAAACGGCTTTTTTTTTATTTGCGAAATTCGCGAAATTAATTTCTTTGAATTCGCGAAATTCGCGAAATTTTTAACTCCAATTTGCGATATTTTTTCATTTTTATTTGCGAAATGTGCCCGTCCCTGATCATTAATGATCTTAAAGCATTATTATTAGATAAACGTTCGAGTATACTTTACGATTCGAGATACCTTATTTAAAGCAAAATGAGTTCTCTAAAAGTAGCTTCTTGCTTTAGGATCGGGCTTTAACAATTTGTTGTACAATTCAGACAACCAGATTCATTGGAAGGTTTTAAGCTCAAAACCCCACCAACAAAATATTTTATTTCATGAGTGTTTTTTCTTATTTTATATATAGGTTTTTAAACGTCCTCAACGTAATTAGTCTAAAAACATAAAATTTCACCTGATGGAAAAGCACAAACTGTATTACATTCAACAGCTATTGTGATTGTTAATCTCAGCCGGTGGTGGCAGACTGTCTACGACCTCTCCTTACTCCCATAAAAACTTCAACTAACCAACTGGTCGATAAGGAAAGGTAAGAAGACAACAAAAAATATAATAAAATATTGTATATAAATGGACAGAAGCTGTAGCATAGTGAACCCAGTTTTGATCAGAGTGTCTAAAATCTCATATGGATTTTTGTCTTTTAAAACCTTCTTGCTGCATGCTGTTACCACTGCATAAAAACTGCATAAAGTTTCGCAACCAGTTGCTGTGGTCAATATCATCTGAGCATCATCTCGTCCAGTAGCTTATGGTCATCGTACGAGAAACAATAATAATTATGGACCCGACATACGATAAAATCTATTCTTCTCACCACGCCACAAAGAAGCTTTACATCATATCACAATTTTTTATGACTTTTTTCAGTTGAAGTAGTAAGGTTACCTTTACTGGAGCTAGAGCCAACTAGAACAAAAGCTTGCAACTTGAAAATGAAATAACTAATATATTGCTCTATAAGAGATCATATTATTGAAGTACGTAGTAGTAACTAAAATTCATAAAAATTTAATGGAATATGACATATAGCATAAAAACCAAAACCAAGCCATGTCGAACCTTGTAGCCAAAGTTGATTCAAACTATTTCAAAGCAGCCTACCTTTTCGTATTTACTCAACAAGCGTCAAGACAAGACTCTCAAGAGTATAAAACAAAATGTGATCATCTAAACTAAAATCTCTATCGCCATCATCGCCATATCTCCCCTCAACCCCCACCTCCACCTGTTAGAGATGGTTGAAATGAGCTAGAGTTTATAGTTTGAAGATTTAAGTACGCTTACTTTACTTTCATAGAATGATATGAAACTGAGGGTTTCTGGTTTTTACTTGATAACGATGCGCCTGTAATAGTTTTCTAAAGTTGCACGTTTTGCTTACACTTTAAAAGGTAACAATTCCGCTTCAAGGCAGCTAATTCTTTTTAAATTCAAGATTCAATGTTTCTCTGTCCTGTGGCATTATTAGATGCATTGTTATTACATAAGCAAACCAAAGGATCGAGCATATCAGTACTTCTACCTAATACTTGAGTTCATAAAATATCATCACATTACATCACGAGTGATTTTTTATTCCATTTCTCATCAGTAAAACTCCATGGAAGTGCTGGCCAAGAAGCCAAGTTGAGATGAGACAGCAATGTATATACGAAGACTTGCATTAAGTTGAAAGTCTGGTATGGAACTTGAAATTTTTGTTAGGTCTTCGGTCAACCAAGCCAACCGACTGCTGTCAATGCATAAAGCAATGGGTAATACTATTGCTGGTGTTCCTTACTCTGATTAATTCGATTGTTTTTTTGTATTATTTTATGAAGAGTCCGTTGTCAGCAACTCGTTCATTTATACTGTATGATTAAAAAATTCTTGTTACCATTACCAGCGTCTGCCGAAGCTTTGAAGCCAAGCCCTACACTTGACGAAGATAATTTGTATTGGAATGATACAGTATTATTCTGATAAAATAATAATACTTGCTTGCTGCTGCTTATGAATGATTTTTTCAACCATAATTTGTGCTCACTTCTCTTTAACGTATGAAATGTATGAATTTGTACTAGAAGCTCGAAGAAATCC
Source organism: Isotoma decorata (assembly GCA_034698605.1). Lineage (NCBI taxonomy): Eukaryota > Metazoa > Arthropoda > Collembola > Entomobryomorpha > Isotomidae > Isotoma > Isotoma decorata. The sequence goes on from JAQGBU010000979.1 coordinate 2,439, forward strand.
GAAGAAATATCAATTTTCTACGCATCCGGAATTATGCTTTTTATTACACTGGTAATACAACAACTACTACTACTACTAGCAAGGAGCTGGCACTTTTCTCTTACCGTCATCATTATTTTATAGTTTGTTAATCTTAACTAATACTAGTACTTACTAGCTAAAGTATTTTATTCTCTAGCAAAAATTTATTTTTCTTGCCCAACTTAAAGCTGTTTTATCTGATGCCACACTACTGCTGCACTTTTATTATATCTAAGGAATCTATACTCGTTTACTACCACATTTTATAATAATAATCTGTGAGTATTTTATCAAATCAAGTTACCTGCTTACTTCGCATACTTCAGTATTCCAGACATTCGAATGTATGAAGATAAGATAAAGATTTAAAAAGCAAAACAGCTAGGGAAATAAAGGAGTAGCTCAAAAGTGCAAATACTTGTTAGCTCTTTGTACAAAGGATGTTTCGGCTTCCATAATAATAACAACGTGTCATAAATCATATCAATGCCAAAATGCACAAAAGTTCATATATTCAATTCTACACTGTCTTGTGTAAACTAGGAGACTCACAACTCAAGACAAGACAGCGACAGGCTTTAAGACTCGAGAGAAAAATTCGAGACTTGAATTACATAAAAGCTTTTGTTTCCTACATGCCCAATTACTCAACTTGACCTATCAAATATAATTCAACCTGGCACGTTCTCTTCCTTTTTAATTCAAAAAAGTTATTTCCTTCAGACTTCAAGTTCAAAATAAATCAAGGAATATATGATTAACATTTTTGTTTGCAAATTGTACATGCATCCCATTTGCTAGCATAAGGTTCAACAAATCCTTTCATTTTTTACGATCTAGTGTAGTATAGTAGATGTATACTAAAGCCCGAATTTTGTACATGTAATTCTTTCAATACATCATTGTTCCACGTACATGGAATCTCACTTTTCAAGATAAAAAGAAATCGTAGTCATAATAAGTATACCTACTTTACTCCTACTCCCTTTGCTTTGTTTTGAAATTATTACATGAAAAATCCAAATGAGCTAAAATATGACATCGAATTGTAAAGGAAGCAAAAATGGTTTGGAATCGGATCATACAAGTAATAAGCTAAGAATAAGCCTTTTGGACTACCAGATCAAGCTCAGCCAATATCAAAGACAAGACTCAAAATGATTTTTTCACCTTTAACAAGGTGCACACACACATTGCATTCACAGCAAACAGACATAAATGCAAATGCAACCAAAAACTGTACCAAATGGTATAGTAAAAATAGAAAGCAAAATATAAAATATAAAAAATAAATAAATAAAAGGTACGTACGGAATGAGGACGCAGGAATAAGTATGAGTAGTGTCAGGTCAGGGTCAAGGATTTTGAAGGAAAATCTCTGGAGGAAAGCTGCCAGCAAGGAAACACTTATAATTTGTCAAAGGTCAAGGGAATTTAAGGAATAATGTTCAAATTTAATCTGCACAGCACAAATAAGTAAATTTTGAAATGCAAGCAAGCAGAAGGTCACAAAAGCACTTATTTACACACACACAAAGTTCAAAAGTTCAAAGCAGTTGAGGATGAAAGAGGCAAAGAAAAAAAGGAAAACCGTTGAAAAAAAGGAGGGAGAAGAAAAGACGCACGGTCCTTCTCCAGTGAAAGTAAAAAGAAAACTAAGCTTTTCCTCCCGATTTTCTGTTCCTTTTATACCTTTCCGAGGGGAAGAAGGTGCTCTCTCGAACCTTCTAGAACATTCCATGTCCTTCTCTCAATTACCCATTTTTTAATTGTCTTGATTCACTGTCACTGTCTAAAAGTGTTGACCTTGGCATTGTCATTTATATTTCACGATGACCTCCGACCTTTCACTTCTCATTCCATTCCCAATTAAATAAATGCCTAGTAATAACCAAGCCCTTTAATTGGGCAGTTTTCAGAGACAAAAAAATTAATGAAAATTAATTATAATGCTTAGAAATTGAGAAATAAATGGGGTTTATTACTATTTTCAATTGTGTAATGAAATCTTGGGTTTTTAAAAAATAACTTGAAATACCTTTTAGATTTTATGATTTTGACATGGTAACTTTAATACAGTGGGCTTTTTGCAAAGAGTTTAGAAAACATTCATTTGGTTTCAGAATCGAAATAAAAACCAGGGACAAAACCTCGGCATCAGATTTACAAAATGTATTGATTTTAAGCTCATAGCAATACCTGGAACTTGCTTCAAAGTTTCCGACACTTCGAAGTTCCAACCTAACAGAGTGGAATCATTATCAGGTAAAGTGATCAAAAAATTCAATCAGGGATTGGATGGATGGAATGTACAGATATGGTAGATATTTAGTAAATACCTTATGAGGGAAGTAATTAAGCCGGGGTATAATTATGCCCTTCCTTCAAGTGCAAGTATATTCCTTAATAAATCTTTATAATACATCTCTAACGCATATTATTAAGCAGGAGATTGGAAGTAAAAATCATGGCTTCCACATTCTAGTTAAACAACCAAACCTTAATCAGAAAAACTTCATAATATTATTGTTAAAAAAACCTAAATTCCTTCCTATTCCCGTCAAACGTATTCAACACATGATTTTTAGATTTTCTAGTTAGTGAATCGTATTGCACGCTAATTACGAAGTAAAGAGCAGAAGGGGTAAACTTGTTGAAGAATTTGGAAAATAATATTAAAACCGATTTTATACTCAAGTAAGTAAAATTAATACTGGAAAAGTCAGTCTTGATATTTTTTTACGTTTCGAATTATTAAGTATCGTTAGATACTTTATGTGAACGTTCATGGTGTCCGTCTGTCCGTCTGTCTGTCTGTCTGTCTGTCTGTCCGTCCGTCTGTCTGTGTGTCCGAATGGCTAACTTTTGACAGGAATAATATTTTTGAATTCTGTTTTCACTTTTGGGTTACTAGGGTCAAACGGACGATAAAGTTTGCAAAATTGGGCAAATCGGCCACACCCCCTAATTTTAACTACAAAAAAATTGAAAAAATTATAAAATTGTGTTGCGTAGTGCCCCCGTCTTTATGTGAACGTTCATGGTGTCCGTATGTCTGTCCGTCGGTCTGAATGGCCAACTTTTGACAGGAATAATATTTTTAAATTGTGTTTTCACATTTGGGTTCCTAGGGTCAAAGGGACGATAAAGTTTGTAAAATTAGGCAAATCGGCCACACCCCCTAATTTTAATCACAAAAATTATGAAATTGTGTTGCGTGTTGCATGTGTGTCGCTCTTTTTAGTGTATGTCTCTCTCACCACGAAGTTTTAATTTTTCTAACGATACTTTCATATATCCATTTGTCATGGTTTATTTTACTATCACCATACTATTATTTCACTGAAATCAAGTGTGTAAATGACTACGCTGATGAGTTTCATTACAAAATGCTACAAAGGTAATCATAATTCCCATTAGGGAAATGGAATGTTACCTATAAAAATATGCTTTTCCAGAGCCAGCCGGTCTAAAAAGTATATACATAGAAAATTCATACGAAAGACGAACAACTACGAATCGGAAATGATTTTGACCAGCCCCTTTATTATTTTTTGGTTCTTATAAAATACTATTTTATTATAATTTATGTACAATCCAATACAGAGCCTTACGCTCGGTCAGTATGGACTAGGAATGGAGGTGGGCTCCAAGGGTATTGAATTGATTCACTTGAGAGATATCCTGATTAATTTGAAGTCTACCTAATTCGTCTACTAGTAGATTACCTTATGTATTCCGTATATGAAAACTTGTACAGAGTTTTTTTTACAATTTTTGATTTAACTCCATAACCATGGTGTGATATATCCTTTTATCCATCCATCCATATTATCTTAGATTCTTCAAAGCTGCTTAGCTTGGCTTGTTACTTTGGCTTACGCATCCTTGACTTTATTGGGAAGTTGGGGATGGAGAGAAGGGCATAAATCGAAATGCAAACTGAAGCCCTTATTCAGAAAGTAAAATTTGTTTGGCTTTGCATGGTTGGTGTGGATTTGATTGTTGTTAGCAAATCTGTGATTGTATCACAATTGGATATCAACATCAGCAGCAGCAGACAGAGAAAGGAAAAATTACCAAAGAAGACTCGAACATCAAATTGTGAAACGAAGTATAATTTATAAAAACTCTATTGGTATAAATGAAGATAAATATAATAATGTAGGGGTGCCAGTTGCCAGTGCATTGTGGAAATGCAATATAATATGAAATGTTAAATTAACTAGGAGCAATCGACGATAATTTTGATATCCTTCCGCCCATTTTCGTTTTATGGAATGAAATTCTTTTTACTTTGTTGGATTCATACCGTACTTGTTCTTGTTGTTTGTGGTACTAGTTGCTTTTGCTTATCTTTTCAAAAAAGCCCTTGGCATTATCATGATAATACATTCCCTTATAATTTGTAATATTTATTATTCTTGCTGATTTCTGATACGAGAAGAATTTAAACACAAGGAGGACATTCATCAAAGTCATAAAAAGCTGCCAAAATTTCTTCCCTCGTTGCTACTAACTTACTAACTGACTGACTGTAATTCTGAGGATTGTAATGTAATTTAATATGTAATCTGTATGATATAATACACCTGAAGAAATGGTAGATGAAAAATTTGGAAATAGTATTTAGTTAAGCTTGCCTAGGGATAAGAATCTATACTATGTTAGGTTATTACCAAGTGAATCTTGTTTCCTTCTGTGTATTCAAATGATATAAATCTTAAAATTTAATTTTGCTAGTGGAATAAGAAATCATGCAAATTATCTTGGGTGCAAGATGAGTAGTTGCTCTTGGGGCTTGTGCTCTTCAATTATTTGATATTCAAATTCGTTAAGATTGAGTTTTTTAATTATAAAAAAGGTGTTTAATTTGCATAAGTACGTTTCGAAGTGCGTGAGGATTCTGCTGCAAAATGATTTTCTGGAAATGAAGAATTTTAATACAAGAATTTTTTAGTTATTAACATTTTTGAAAAATTCCTTCAGTATTTAATTTTTAAATCCATTTAACGTGTTTTACTGCCGTTTTACAGAGAGCTGAATTAATTTTTTCTGAAAATTTTCCTACCCGTTTACATACCTTTAGGATTTCGTCTTTTAATTTCCCCTTTCGCTTTCACAAATTGTTAATTACTAATTGGCATAAAGCTTAATTTGGCTTTTGATATGAAAAAAATTTCTTCTGTCATGAAGTTTCTTAGAATTGAAAATTTAAAAAAGAGATTCTCTTTCGGACGTAAACCTACACAAATTATACACTTATTTTAATCAAATTAAGCACAGGCTCTTGCTGCAATTCATTAATAATTATAACGTTAACATCCCACCTTCAAACAAATGCAAACCTAGTATCACTGCATACTGCATTCAAAAGTCCTTTAATATTATTTAATTCTCTTTTCCAATCCCATATTCGATTCTGCCATTCCAAATAATCATCACTGTCACTACAGCATGATAATTATGTCTAAATTTGTGGTTAGTATAGTACGACAGCAGCAGTTAAATACAATAATTGATTTGATCGTGAGTTGGAGAAAGACAGCTTAGGCTAGGCATATAAATATACTATAGGTTCTCCTTTATCATTACTTACCAACAGGAGAAAACCTCTAACAGAATCATTCATAAATCGCGTAATTTATTTTTAGCTGAAATTGATACAGATGAGAATGGAGATGTTCAGTCGGTTTAGGTTAACGAGTCCTGAGGAAAGCGTTCGAAAACAGTTTGACATTCGGAGCGGTTGACTAGACTTCTGCCGAATTGCTCGAGTGAGATCCCTTCAGTCTAACTAGCCTGTATCTATGATCCTCCAACGTCATCTCAATTGTCAACCATGTCTATTTAGCCAAAATCTCAGAACTGCGCTCCATAATTTATGCACAATCTCTATACACAGCACTAATAGGAAAAAGATACTATAGAATTTTTGAAGTCAGTTGAGTCCTTCCTTCTTAGAAGAAATTACACCCTTGTTAATCTGACGACCTGTAATCAATTACCATTTCAGTCAAAAGAGTCTCGACTCAAGAATAACAAATTACTATCATCACAATAAATTCATAATCCATCCATCCGTTTATTGAATACCACGCACCAGTAGTAAGACCAAATGGCTTAAGAGATGACTTGACTGACCTGCTTTATTGATTTCTATGCCCTTTTCTATCTAAATTGGCATTTTATTTTATCTGTTTGTTCTCGTAAGTTGTACGTGTAGATGTAAGTGTAGTAGGGTGCAAGTTGTAACAATACAAAAATGAATTTGACGTCTGCTAAACATTGACAACAAGTAGTAGGGTTGGTAATAAGAATGATAATAATGATAATGATATGACTATGATAAGGGCATAATATACTACCTGTGATTGGCACTATATAGACTACATGTAAAGAGGGTTTTTGACTGATTAAAATAAGTTATAGTGGTGGTGCTGCCGATGAGCAAAAATGATTTCTTTCAATTTACAATGAGAAGTTGGCATGCTTGTTAGTTGCCATTTGATTAGTTAGCATGCAGAACATAACCCAAGTGGCTATTAGTATTGTGCATTGGCAATAATAATATTGTAAAAAAATGTAATAAGATGTTTGATTCATACTTTTACTAAAGGAGGATGAGCTTGATTTGATGGATGGAAATTGTTAACGTGTGAATTTTAAATGTTTTAGTGAATCTTGGCGTGGCTCCTATCCACTCTTCTTTTTCTTCTATTATCATTATCATTATTATTATTATCTTATTACAATTTTACACTTTGCATTATTATATGATATATACCTTCAGGTATATTTGATTGTACGTGCTAAACTATTCTATTAAATAATAGAATAGTTTACTTACACATAAGTATGAGTCTAGAACTGTAATACATATTATTTCGAACTCTACAAATTTTACAATACATTAAACCAAGCCTATTATGTAAAGTCCAAGTTGAAACTAGTGCTCGGCACGAAACAAATGATGAAGTTGATAGTGAAATAAATGATGATGATACACAGAGGATCGCTGTAAATGTAAACGATCTTTAAGAAAGGTACACACATTGTGGGGAGATTTAGCTGTGTGTAAATTAAAATTAAAAAACGAAGCCATTTAAGGTGACGCTGTTTTCAAACCTGTATGGGGCTCTGGTTCTGGGCTAGAAGTATGCACTTTAGGATAATTAGCATTACGGTTATCCATAATAAGGGAGAACTACCCGCATATAAAGCTTACACAAGTCAAATTGAGATCCGAAGATCCCATAAAAGTGGCACATAGTTTGCGTTAATACTGAAAACTAGCCCAATAAAAACTGTTTCGTTATTACTTGGAGCAATGAGGAACAACAAGATGAAGTTGATACTGGCTGACTAATGTACCTTTGATTTAGGTAGCAGTTAATCTTTAGTTTATAAAAGTGGTAATGATAACGTGTGCTCCAGCTTGGGTATAACTTCCTAGGAAATTTGTGACTTTTTCACAGGGGTGTCTTCCTTCACCCATGATCATGATAGGATTTCAAAGCCATTGATTCAATAGGGTAATGATCTTGAGTATGAACAAGCAAAACGTAACGTCGCTTACATCTTTTACATATACTTCATGCTGAACATTTATTACTCAGTGCTTTGTTTTGTTTTGATTGCTCACACAATCGAGATGGTCACCTGACTCAGACTAAATCAATGAGCCATTGTTACCTTAAAAAGACAATAAAATCTCTTAAGCCTTCCCGACCAGAAGAGACGGTCTGTAGTGTTAGTTTAAGTGTGTAAGGTAACAATGAAAAGGCTTTAACGAACATGTAACGGAGCTTCTTTTTTCACTTTTTTAGATTTCTAAACAACACATGTATTGTATTAATGAATGAGAATGCATTTAAAAGACACCGAAGATTTCTTGTCTGGAAAATTTTCACACTGTTGGCTACTGGTACAATACTCTTGTAATGTAAAGGTTCAATTAATAACCAGGAAGTTGTTTGATCCTGATCATTTATACTAAAACTTAAGGTCCTAAGTCAAGTTGAGTTAGTGAATAGCGCAATCTGTCCATAAATTCACAATGGAAAATCAGGTTATACCCTTAAAATCTATCATATCAAAATTTTCACAACATTTTGAAAACAACCTCAACCTCAAGGACCTGAACCTGCAACTTGATAGCTTCAAAGGACGAATCCTATTTCCTCAATACGTCTTCCCAAGGCTTGAGACTTCATGTCATGAAAACTAATGTTTAAGAACAAACGCCACTACCAATTTCAACAAGCCACAATCATATTAATTCGTCACCCTTCCTTCTTCATGAATTATGACTTAAAATAAATGTCCATTGAAGATCGTGTTACAAGATCATATTGCATGCTCATTACACAACATAACTAGCCCAAACAAGCAAATTATTATTACTATTGCTATTACTTATGCGATACTACCAGCAATTTACCCATACCTCCATCATCGTCATAACTTTAAATGGTCTCCTAAGCAAACTAATCAGAAGTGCAAGAACCGTCTTTGAACCCTTGTTTGCACCTTTGTTTTTATCTTGTTTATGTTTGCTTGCATAGTGAATTCTATTGTGAATTGTGCACTCATCTCAATCCCAACGGGCTATTGCGTGATCTTGGATTTGATTTGTATTCATGAAGGAACTTTTATTTCATCTTTGAAGACTCAAGTACTATTACCACCTCTACTTCACACACAACCAAGAGTAGTAATACAAAATGGACAAAAAATCTTAGCAAAGTTAATTCATTGCCTTAAATGAGCTCACGTAATAACCTACACAACAATGTACGAATCGTGGACTACGGATTGAACTTAGGTATGAAAAATGAAATGAGCCAACAAGAAGAAGATAGAACTCTTGGTTATTTAATATCCTAAGGTAGTACATATCATAGGTAGTTGTAACTTGTGTACAAGTACTAGATTGCATTACCTGCTGTTAATAAAATTTAAAGTGCTCAGGTGTACAAGTGAACGAACATGCGATAGATTTTTTTTACTTGTTTCAAGTGTGATGTTTTCTAGCAGATAATCCGCCGGCAGATTCTTCCAAGTGCTAATTAGCCTATTTGACGAGGAGCAAAAATATGCTAAAAAATGAACAAGATGTGTTCTTACAGTAGACTACTTCTACTTGCTAAGATTCTTATCAGTTCTAATTAGTTGTATGCGAATTCTTTTACAACTGAGCGCAGAAAGCCTTATCGCGTTTTTGAAAGACAATGGTTCTTTTAGCAGCTGCAGTAAATTTTGAAGAGTGAAGAATTCCCTCCGCTGTCCAGGGCATTTTTACAAGAACATTCAAAACTGGTCAGAGTGATGATTACAACACAACACATACTTCAAACTTCAAAGTATAACAAACTAACCTCGAGTAAAATATATAAAAAAAAGTGAACGCACTAACTAACGCACTTTTGATTTCTTGGAGAGGGCATAAATCTTTGATGGGCAAAAAGTAAAAGCAGTGAGGAGCCTCACGTGTAAATCTCTTCCAGTATGGACATCCAAACCATTTAAAAAAGCAATTCATTCCATTTATCTCATCCAATGTTTCTTTTGCAATGATATAATTACAGGCTTTTCTTTTAAGTTAATTCACTTGTCATTCAATATAACTAACCAAAGGGGGTTGAAAGGAGTTTTGAGATGCGTGGTTTAGCCGCAGCTCAGCATCATATGAGGCAATTTCATTCAATCATTAAAAGAACATTTAAATTCAGGAGTTATTGATAATAATAGTAGTAAACACGCTATGGATATAATACCATCTTCAGAGATTTAAAATAGGAAATAAATATTATTAAAGGGGCTTCTTCTAGGGAAGAAGACCCAGAAAAGAGATTCAATCGCAATGCTCTCATTGGCATGAAAAGTGTCGGTCGTGAAATGAGCAAAAAAATGATCCAAGTCAAAGAAGAGACCTGAATACAAATTGCCTTTTAAAATCAAAGACGATCAAATGAAATCGGCAGACGAGTGACAGTCAGTCAACTCATCTCAACACGTTCACGTTGCATTGCATCTTGCATCTGCAATTTGTATCTAGAATTACGTGGTATGAAACTCAATAAGATTGGAATATTATGAGAGAAAAGAGTTGAGACAGATTGCTTTGCTTTTACTTATGTCAGTGTGTACACTGATGATGTTATGGTGGTAAGGCAATGGTAATGTTATATTAGGTACAACGCAACGGCTTCACATTTTTAATAGTCTTGGCGTTGGCGATTATTATGAAGGTGGTAGTAGTGATGATGATGATGATGGGTATTGTAATAGTAGTGGTGGTAGAGTGATGGCATTTAATAATAATGAAGTAAGAGCAAAAGTGTTTTTGTTTTGTCTTCGTGCATTTTAATTTTGATCGTTCTTCTTTGTTACTCTTTGATTTTCATATTTTATTAAGCTTACAGTCAATCAAATGGACTAAGGATGTTAATGTGTCGGCGTGGATTTTATCTGTGGGGTCGGTTTATATTAATTTCAAATTTTTAATTTGTAACGTGTTGGAAATAAGATTAAAGGCTTTGATTTAAGATATGTTTAAGCAAAAAGAGTTAAAGCCAAAATTGCCAACTGGACACATAACTAGCTTCATGTATTTTAGATAAAATTTGTTTTAAATGAATTGACTATTTTCTAAGCCTTTTTAATAGCAATGCAATAGCGCAATGGGATGTTACACGAAATATTACCCCATACAATCTCACTGATCAACGTAGGAAATACTGCCGTGATTATGATTATTCGATTATAGCAGAGTTAGATAAAACGTTAACAAATATTTTGTGATAATTTTTATTTATTATGCAAGATTATATTTTTTCTTAACATAGATAGCAGAAGAGCCGCTGTATGAGATAAATACAGTACCTACTTAATGCTTTAAAAAAGGATTGAATTAAACATAAGGCAGATTTTTTTACAAGCTTCCCAATGCTCGAATCTTACCAGATACATACACAACACATCAAAGCGACACGTACTCTCTGCACAATTTCATTAATCTATTTTAAATTTAGATCAGTGTAATCGTGTCCAAAGGTGATTTACAATCACGCTGCGGTGTTGGATCAATACAAGTTTAAGACTAAAAATGTAAAATTTTTTCTTCATGACTAAAATTTGGTTAATTATTATTAAGGATTACCTTTCCAACTTGTAAAAATCGTTGTAACCTTTTAGTAGCATTTTGACGGCAGGAGTTGGTAAGAAAACTGTTGTGTATGCATGTACCTACTCCTGTCTTAAGGTATTTCACATTAAGCAATCTAAAGAATATTCACATATTGCATTAATTGCACAGGGTTTTATATCATCATCAAAAATGCACTCCGCAACTTGGCAGTGTGGTCGCAAAGCTAGTAAGTAGCCAAGTATAATTTAATAACCCGAACAAAATAGAAGCCGTGTTAATATAAAACTGTGAATTCACAAGGAATAGGAATATTTTTATTTTCTACTGCAAAGGATTTATTATTATGTCTTACAAAGTCGAAACCGTTATAATCAGGCTTACAATTGCAATGTCCCACAGTACAACTTAAAAAATGCTAGTTCTGCAAGACTAGTAGTAGGGGTTGATATTTACAATTCGCAAGATATCGTGAAAGAATAGAAATACACTCGTTTTTAAGTATTTATTAAGAGTAAAGTAGTAGTAAGATTGTACAGTTTTACCTGCAAAAATACAGGAGGAATTATTATTACTACAATTTAGAGAAAGGAACTCATTTATATCAATTATTTCTAACTTTTCAGAAATCTTCATTCAAACCGGTGAAATTTATGAGGCGCTTCCTTTGCAAAATCTTTTATCAGTTGCAGAAAGTCAAAACCCCTCGAATGATTGTAATATAATGTCAACCTTCCTGTCTTAAAAGTATCATCAACTGAAATGTACATACTTTTATATATTGCTGCAATGCAATCTACTACAATATTTTACTTTTTGTGCTACTACTGCCAATAAGCCTGGAAGTTAAACAGCAAAAGGAAATAGCATATTGTGCTGTGTGACTATTACTTTGTTGTAACTTATCATTACGGCTTAAATAACTGATTATTGCTGTATAAAGGTTATTAAAACGAGTTGAAGTGAAACTTGCGTGAGGTTTGTCTTAATGATTGAGAAAGATAAGTAGATTTTCAGATATATTTGCATGTGTTTCTAGTTGGTTTTATGGCTTGTAACTCTTTCATAATTCTGTTTAGTAAATTAGTGTAAAATATCTGGAAATGTCTTTCTACCCTTTAAAAAACAATAAAAGCAAAGACAAACAATGTGGTTCAAGGTTTCAAAAATAAAAAAAGACAAATAGTGAAGGTAACAAAGGGAAGAGTGAGGGTGTCTCATTATTAAATAAACAAAGAATAATAAACAAAAACTAAATAAAAAATGATAATTTCCAGCAAGAAACTTGTAATACTACAATTTGCTTGGTGCAACACACCAAATACGAACGGAAATATCTTAGTCATAATAATAAAGAATGAAAAATGTACCAAAAAGTTGAAGATCATGTGTCAAAAATTCGTGACTTTGCATTAATTCAGATCCAATTTATTACCAAATACTTATTCTTAGGGTGGAGATGCAATATGCAATGGGAGTTTTTAGTCATCATCACTCCATTACATTTAACTACATCAAAAACACGAAACAAAACACAAGACAAAAATAAATTTAAGAATCAACCCCCTAACTAATTTCAGAGTATAATACCAATACCAAGTTAGTGGATAAAAGATGCACTGGGTCTCAAACCTTAGCTTAGAAGTTTTGAATCTTTAGTCTAAGTCTTAGTGCTTGTACGTTTTTCTTCTCCATCTTTATTCTGTGATCTGGTCTGGTCTTTAAGATTATGATGAGGGTGTCGAGTTAAATAATAATAAGCTGGTCACAAAAACCAATCTACAGCACACCTTTTATGTACACTTGTACACCTTTCCCTTACTTATTATTACAAAGCATTTCTTAAATTATTAAAATCACTTCTTGTGGGTTTACTTCCACTCAACCACCACAGGCAGATCATTTCCATTTCCATTACGAAATATTGTGTCACGAGTCAATTCCAAATCTGTTGAACCCAATGTTATTGTTAATGCTAATCTAATCTAAAGCTAAATGTCCTGAATACTAAAAGATTGATATAAATGATACTCATGTTTGTAAACCCGAATGTAATGAAGTTGGATTAAATGAAGCGTTTAATAATAAAAACAACGGGATCGGAGGTGCATAATTGTATTCATCATTTCTTCCGACTGATTGTTGACTCAATGAACAAGAGGAATGTGTTGGGTTGGTTTGGTGCGTGTTGCGTTATCAAATATCATGTTTATCATTCATGAGAAATTGTATCATGTCAGGAAATCCTTAGTACAAAAAAAAACAGAAAACAACGGAGTCGTAATTTGTGCAATAATATTTTTGTATAGAATGCAATGCCATGAATCATACAAGCATGCATTTGCATACGAATCAAAAATTATAAGTGATAGAAATCGGGCATTAGGTTAAACTAACGTTTTTGAGTTTTTATGACCATGTGATATTATTACCAGGTGAGTAATAACAATTACATAGTGTAGTGATAATGGTGTTTTTATTATAATGAAAGGCAGTGGTGTTGGTTGTGGTAACTTTGCAAAGCTAAGCTAAGGCCAAAGATATAGATACCTTAATAATGCTGATTAATTATTAGTACAAGGTTTAACTCAACAACAAACTTGAGTGATTTTAAGTGATTCTAGCTTTGATTTGATCACTTAACTATACATTGTGTGCACCATATCTGTGTGGATTTAATGCACAATCATATAATTAAGCCTTCTTCAAATTTTTAATAAAAAATGGGAGAGATGGCTTTTATTCTTTCTTAAATAGCCATGTTATCTGCTAAAGAAATCAACTACAGGAGGACAATTCAACGTTTTTTTGTGGTAAACTTTGGATAAATAATAAAATAAAATAATTCTGTAATGACATTTAATATGACTATTCAGCACTTCACGTTAAAGCCGTTTTTATATTTCGTAATAAGTACAACTATAGTGTTTCTAACTTATTTTGGCAACCAGAGTGTTGGACTTCGGGATCAAATAGCTCCTCCTACTTCATAGAA
>JAQGBU010000980.1:0-16589 GCA_034698605.1 Isotoma decorata
CTCAATATCGTTTTCCTGATCGGATGATGATGTTTCTTCCACAGTCGTATTTTTCGGGATTTTATTTTTATTCTTGTTGGGTTTGCTTCGTTTACTATTCGTAGTATCTGTCAATGTATTATTATCAATTTGTCTCTTTTTTCCTCCCATTTTTATTACTACTTTTAGGGTTTTAATCTATTGTGTTGTAGTTTTTATTTATTGTATATTATCTTAGGGGAGTTTATTTTGAGTTGTTGCTTGTTCGGCTGCACAAAACGAACTCCAATTCCAAAAAGAAGATGACCTTAATTAATTGCACATTTTTTATTGTAAAAACTTCTTCAGTTGTTCAAAGACAGAACTTGTAGTAGAATCAGTTTTTACCATCAGTTATCAAGATAAAAAAAAATTTCTCCATTCAAATCTTACTAAAAAACCAGTATAATGTGTGGACAAAACGTTTAGTTATATACTCCTAAGAACTTCAGTATCTTTAAATTTGCCATCAAGTAAAAGATTAAAGATACTAATACAAGATCTGGAGTAAATTAAATCTTAAATTATTTATTTTCTAACAATCCCAGAATAACCAAGTTAACCCAAAACTTCTCTAACAGTACAGAATGACAGTATATAACCTCAAGGGTTCCATATATATGAATGAATAACATGGGTTCTGAGTTTCCAATTTATCTAAAATCTGATTGTACTGCCCTTTGAAGAAATAATGAGCCACCTGGCAAAGTCAGGTTGATTTTATAGGTTATTTCCATAACTAAACCATGAAAAAATCATGGAGCTATTATGTAAATAATTTATTACTTCGAAATAAATCATATTCATTCAACAGAAATGTAAGTTTTGGAGAATTTCTGTTCCATACCACCACCGATTAATCGGACTGACTTTTGACTGTTGTCTACTCAATCGTAGTTTGTATTATATTATGTAAAAAGAGCTTTTATCTTTTTAATGTTCTCTTTGTGACTTTATTTCCTTTCTGAGTTATTATTCAAAAAACTGACGACATTAGCATTATTACCAAGAGTTATTCCCCATTTATTGAAATGGTCGTATTTTACAACACTAAAAATATCAATAATAATATTATATTGGAATCGTATTTTCTGTATTGGTTGACAGTCCACCCAATCTTTCTAAAAATGCTAAGTGCTTTGATAGTTAGCCTGAATATCCCATAATGACTTATGTAATTTCATAATACATCTTCCAAATTAGAATTGGCATCTTTTATATGACACTAATAATATTTTGCTGTCTAATAAACCGTATAGAATAATATTGCCTTAACTTTACGACCTTTTTATATGAACATTGACATCCCGTGTTGACCGTGTATTATCCTATATTATTTATTTACATACTAAAGTCCTTATTCAGCGTTTGTTGCGTTATCTAAGCCACATGTAAATTCAGAGCACAGAATAAATTTATTTGTGAACTTAAGATATCATAATAACTTACTGATGGTTTCAAATCGTCTGCATGGAAGTAAAATTTATCCGTGGTTACTTTTACTTTCAGCTTAGAACCTTTTTCAGGATTTCATAAAAACGTAGTAAAAGGCTGCATAGACCTTTTCTGGTTTTGCTTAAGAAAGGACTAACAAGAGAAAAATACCCCCTGTTGAGTTCCTTATTGTAAAATAACAAGAGGTTCAACTATTGAAGATCATCTCAAAATTTATTGCCACTTTTCAAACTTTAAGCTTCTTTTCATGAAGCTCTTTGTTTGAAATAATAACCCCCTTAGAAATGTTATTTTGAATCGTTTAATTTTACTACATGAAAAAAACTTTATAGCTAAAACTGCTCTAATAATTGACAGACATTCGCATTCCGAGGAATAAGTCGCCGGTTTTTCATTAAGTTATCAGGCATTAGATTATTATTACCAAACGGGACTAAATGGGGTTGAATTTCGGGTTTATTTGGGAATGAAATTCATGAGCTAGTAAATAATTGCCTAATGGACACCATATGAAGTAAATAGAAGTGACGGTGACCCTAGAAGGGGTTGCATTGCTCACTAATGGGAGATTATATTGTCAAGGGACACTATTATAACACAAAAGCAGGATGGGTTCTTATGATGCAATTTGAAACGCATGTACCGCTTGCTCTACGTGTGTGTAGAGTCGATTTGTATTTGTTGAATTATCTAAACAAAATACAACTCATTTGCTACAAAATAGCAAATGATAATGGACAGATAGATAGATACTTCTGTAGAGAACTCAAAACGAATAGTAACTAAACTAATGTCAGTAACATAATGTGAAAGCTGCTGCAATTTGGTATGGATTGTGGATAGAAATAATGATAATAATAATATTAAAAGTGTTTTCCGTTAGTGAGTCGATGAGCCTTTTCCTTTATTGGTGAACTATTAAAATTACCTAATCCCTTTCCCTACCAAAAGTTCAAAATATTTACAGAAAGAGTCCCTTACTTATTGTACAAGTACCTTTATTATCTAATGTAATGTAATAAGTAGTCATATTTAAGTACGACAGTTTTCGGACTCAACCCTCATACTTAGCTTTTCCCTTTGTCATTTCCCACTTGAGTGAACTGTGGCACGGGTCAGGGTGTTTTGTCAACTTTTTCAGGTCTAAGCTTATTTAGACGGCCAAACACAAAATGTGCTTCTTAAGAATATTTAAGGATTTATCCTCTGAAACTTTGAAATTTAACTCTTAAAGATGGATCGTAAACTTAGTAAAGATTGCTTATAATATAAATAATATAATATATATAATATATGTATAATAATGTTATATGCCTGTGAAAAGGGAATGTCATTTTAATCCAGCAATTTTGGAAAAGAAAAAAATAGATTATTCAGTATTCAGGCTTATGAGTTGTGAATGTAAATCCTTAAGGAGTTGGCGTTAGTTTAATTCTGTTATAAATAGGCACAGGATTTAATGTAACTTTCTCACTTTCCTTTCTTAAAGGATTATTAAATGAAATGTAGTCCATGTGTTCACTGACAGTTAGGTTAGGTGATTATAATAAATAGAGAATGGGTCATCCGGGACTTAAATTGAGAGTGCGAACCCTCCTCCCTTGTTGTCACTGTCCACGCGTCCCCACACGTGTCACCACTTTTATGCACACCCGTCACTCTTATAATCATTGTAATCAAGTTCACTGTTTATAAAAGGCCTTAAATCATCATCAGGCGATACTAGCCTCATATATCCTATTAACTAATTTGTCCATTAAATACATATTTTATTGCTCCATTACTCAAGCTGTATGTAGTAGTGATCATTTATCATACAAAAAATTGTGAAATACTTCCCTTACGTGGCAAGTAGGAAGTGCTTTATGAAATTAAAACATTTGCAATTTTTTTATGTACATCTTTACTTCAGAAAATAAGCTCAAAAATATTGTGAATTGTATGGAATATACTTAAACGAGAAACTATACATTGTTTATTATCTGTTTTAAAGCAAATTAGGATAAATAGTAGACTATGTCAAATTCACCCCGAGAAATGTATAGAACGTATTTTATTGCTTTTAATCCTTGTATGCTGTAGTTAATGTTTGAACGAGTTCTTAACGGTTAAAAATTATCCGTTCCAAATCCCTTTTAAAAAACAAGTACTGACTTAACTAAAATAATACAACGTTCATCGTGTTTCCCAAAAATTATGACAGAATTTCCATTTCCTTGATCAAAGTAATAATATTATTTTACTTTTTGAACAAAAATGTTGAAGAGAAAAATCGTAAAAGTAAAAGTGTTACCACACAGGTCCATAAAATGAACAAAACTTTATAACTTTAACAAAGCCTTAATTATAAAGTCCTTTTCTCACAAGTCACATGACAAATTCTACTTAAAATGTCAATAAAGCGACACATCTCACTCTGCAAAGGCCAAAAAAAGGTTTGAAAAGAAAGTTGCTGAAGGTAACTGGGTTAGTTTTGGTCTTATGGTACTATGAACAAGTTAAGTTGGCTTATGTTGAACATTTTTAAAGGTTTAGGTTTAAAGAAGAGCATGCATGGGAGTAGATGTGATTTCATTAAACTAAAAGTTGGCAAAGAGTCAAATGAGAGGAAGCAAATGTGGCTGTAAAGAGCGTGTATAATTAGTTTGTAATTCTAATCACCCTCATCCTCCGTTGATTAGCACACTGAACCAACTACTTTCCGTACTTGTAAGTGCTTGCTAATTTCACTCAAAATTACTCAATTTCCATACAGTTAAATCTAACATATATTTTAAGCCAACCAAATCATCAATGTAGATTAATCTTCTACTGATGCGGAAGTTAATTACCATGTTGAGGGATTTAGGTCCCCCCAGAATAACCCCCACCACATCCTTCATATAAAGCTATTGACTTTACAGCCGATGTTGATTTTTAAGCAACGATTAATTACAGAACATATATTTCTATTGAACCCTTCTTTCTATCTCGTTTAAGGTACCTTTAAATATTTTACATCTTGTATTTAAGCACGCATCGAAGTGTATTCTATAAACAGATATGTGCAGACTACAATTTGGTAAATTGATTCTGTTTGCAAAATTTCTTGGACCAGAAAAGTTTTTGATAATTTACACATTGTTTCACAAAAATTATTTGTTGAATTAGTATTACGTGGTTAAATAAATTATCAAACTCGCAAAATAAAGACTTGAATTATTGAGAGATGTTATTTCATACCCTATTTTGGAGCTGTGGAAGTATTTCAGTTATTACCGTTTGGAAAAACAGTACTGTAAAAAAGACACCCCAATAAAAACAAAACTTGAGGTTGAACCCAATAATATAATGCTCTTGTGTAGCAAATGTACAAAAAAACTTAAAGCGATTGCTCCTGCTTATTTAGTCGGGAACAGTGTTTCTTTAAAATGACTATTTACAGTTAATTTGTTGTTAAAGGGTTTAATCTGAGTCAAGAATTTATTGTGTTTACTTTTGTTCAACACACAATTTTGATAACAATTAATAGCCTAAAGCTCATGCACCACCAGAATCCTATCATAAAAGTTAAATTTATCCCCTTTTACGTTTGATAAAGCATTCTTTTTCAGATTGTTTTTAATCGATTATAGTTTGTAAATCTAAGTGCTTGAAAAAATCAATAATCAAAAATCAAGCTTACCAAGTTTAATACCTCACACAATTGAAAAATTATTTATTATAATATTAGAATAAGAAATATAGATACATCAATACTAAGGATCGGGTGGTCAGCTTGTTTCAGCAGCTTAGTTTTAAGGGATAATTTGTATTAAAGTTCATGAAATTTTGAAAACAATTTTATTTTTTAGTACTGAAACTATTAAAACATCAAATGTACTTAGTCAACACGTAGATGTCATTTCTGGATAGACATTTTTGTATTTGCAATGATGTCCATAGATTCCAGAAAAGAATCTATTAATGCGATTTTTTATTATTACATTATTTCCTTTTCCCTCGAATACAAATGGATTCATCGGATTATTATGTATTTCACGCGTTATTTCCATTCCGTGGTTTTTTTATTTTTTCTATCAATTTTTGAGTCACTTTAAAAGCCTTAAATTGTGTATACAGTCCACTTGAAGGCTTGAAAGTCAAGAGAGAAAGATAGGGACATAAAACATGGACTGTAGATACTGCATGTTGATGTTTGAGTTTGACATAACAGTAGTAAAAAATAAGGGAAGACATTTCTAGCATTTTCAAATACTTTCTATTGTCGAATCACGCATTTATGGCTCACTTGTCCAGTACTACACTGCCTTTACCGACGACATGATGACTGACTGACTTACAATACAACTACTACGAGTCAATTTTAATATAATAAAAACATAATGGACTAGTAGTAGTAGTAGTCAGTGGGGACTTGAATACAGGAGGAGAGACATCATCATCCTCAAAAAGCGTAACAAAAGAAAACTAAAGGGTGTTCCTTACTCTCAAAAACGAAAAATAAAAAACACAGGCCAGCAAATAGTGTCCGAGTAGAATGCCTAAGTAGATTGAAGAACATTTGAAAAAAGCATGTCTCCTTGTTCAATAGTGTCCTTTGAGTGTACTAGAAAGAATGGCTTTTAATAGTAATAACAATAATAGTATTACAGAGGACACAGAAAGATAGAGAGGAGTGCCTTATTTTGAAAGCAGAGTTGAATATTACTGTAGAGCAGATAGAAATAGGATAGAACAAACCCTTTTTGTACAATAAATATAAAATAAAAATCAACCCTATCTATTGATTGATGAGACCCTACGAAGGCATGATAAGAGAAAAAGAGAGTCCGAGTTTGAGAGTTTCAAGTCCGTTGGACAAAGTTAATTTATTTAGGACATGAAGCACGTTTCGACACTTTCCAACAAATTCCTAACAATATTATTTAAACAATTTTTACCTTTCCTAGCTTCTTTCCACTTACTTGAATTTATTTAAACAAAACTTTTGACATTACTTTGCCTAGATTGATCCTATATGGTATTGTAAGGTAGTAGTAAGTAGTAGTTAGTGCATGATTCTACCAAGAAACCCACACGAGTATAAAGGTCTACATAGGATTAGGATGCACCGAGGTCCTTCAGTTTGCTTACATTATGACAGTGTTCAAACCTTGTTTCATAATAATAGTCAAATAATGTAAATTTTTTTAAAGTCTAATTTTTAATGCGATGCATCAAACATCAAAGTAAAAGCAATTTTGATTGCTTTGTCCAACGACGTGTAATTTTTATTTTGATCTTCATTTAATTTACTTTCCGCTCTTAACATGCAATTGCAAACCTTGTAAAACTGAAATTGAAATAAGGCAAATGTCAATTGAGCCTTAAGCTTATATAGTGTTTCAAAGTTAATGTGTATGATGCAGAGCATATAAAAAGTTGAATCTATTGTATAATGTAAACAGAACTTGTGAAGCATTTTCAATAGTTGTAATGTACCAGTTATTCATAAGAAATACTTTAAAGTAAAGCAAAATTCAAATAAACGAGTTACACTTGAGTAGAAAGATTTGTTTTAATATTCAATTAAACAACACACCTAATGAGTTAGGCGCGTGTGGACTTGGCGACGTTTGATCTAGTTGACTTTAGTTTATTCAAAGGATATAATATTATACCATAATATAATATAATATTCAAAGGACACAATAGCTAAAGTGAAAACACAAAAATTAAATGTCATATTAAATTAAATATTGTAATTGTAAAAAAAGGATGCATGCATAGGCTTTTAATTGCTAATATTTAATGGTAAAAAGGGTAATTTGTCCCATTTCATAATACAACTTGTACAGTAAAAGTGATGATTCCATGACGTGCTTTATCTGCCTAATATAGATAATTCTTAAAATGAGTAAAAAAGGGGAATCGCTTCTTTGCTGGTACGGTGGTGGTGGTCTTGAGCTCTGGAGAATAGTGAAAGCATAGTTTTTGGGAAGATTGGATGATTTAGTGTGTAAATAGTGAATGGCTGGATGGATGAATGAATAGATGAAAAAGTGTAGTGAGTGTAGACAGGGAAAGAGAGAGTTGTTTGGTAGGCCCTAATTGGACGGTTGAAATCAAATTAGTTAATTGCTCATCGGGCATCCCGATGGTCCTTCTAATCTCCGCCTGATAATACTAAGATGATGTTTACTCTACTGATCAACCCATCCGCCCTTGGCTATCTTCTAGTCAGTACCACTATACCGACCCTAGCGTACCCCACTACCAGTCACTACGGGGTAAGTATCATCCAACTTACCAACTTGCAATCTTTCCTTACTTACTACCCTTACTTCGTTTTCCATGACTTCCACTTACTGATGTTGCTGCTGAGCTCAGCGATTCAGTAGCTACCACTAGCACCGTACCAACACCAAAATATCAAGACTAAAGTGATCGGACACAAATGATGACGAAAGGAGAAATGTCTCATGGGTACCGTAAAAAGAGGAATAAAAAACCCGATGAATGTAAAAAGTTTGTATTGCCCTTTGTCTTTAATAATCCTTTTACTCCCTTCTTCAGAAATAGATTGTACTTTTTAATTGTAAATATAAAAAAGGGAGTTAGTAGGATTGCCTGACTCATTGGTATATCTAGATGCAATTTATGTAATGATATTAAAAGAAACCTGACAAAAGTAAAATTTCCCTAGATTATCATTATGATTAAATACAGTTTTAAAGTTTGCTTTATTAAAGTTATTGACTTTTTTTTATTAGTTTGGGTATTTAAATTAAGTTTTTCTTAGTGGGTGGGGCATTTAAGGATAGGGAATTTATTACATAGTGGGTTACTATTATTATAAGGGGTCAATTAAGTCGAACATTTACGGTTCCAATAATCTGCTTGCTAGTAAAAGAACGGTATACTCAACAAGAATGGACAAAGAGGAAGGTAAACCTAACTCATGTTCCGGATAAAAAGTAAGCGTCGGTTGAGTTTATCTTGGAAGGGACTCATTCATTCTTAACTCTTTGGTTTGTTGTCTTTATGATTACAATCATCATCATCATCATCGTCATCGTCTATCTATTAGGAGGCTTCTCTTGTCCTGTCTCCTGTGTGTCTCTCTAGTCTTTAATATTATTATTTGGATTAAATGGAGAAAGAGCAGAGCTGAGACTGATTTGATTTCACGCCATTGTATCGACGACAATTGGATTTTATTCCTGACGAACGAGCTCACCCGGTCCAGGTCTTTCTGTTGCTACCACCCACTCATTACTCAACCGTTACAACAACTATCCCAACCGGTATCAAAAAAGAACGGGTCCTGCTTTGGTGCCTAAAGCCTATGACATAAATCACGTAGGATATTTTGCAAATGATAAACACTTTACTTCCCAACACACCTGGGATGTATTTTAGCACAGATTTTAAGGTAATAGTTCATTGTGTCTATGTGCTTTAACTTGAATTCCTCTGACAGTGATCGCCTTAACATTGGAATTGCATGAACTGACTTCGTCCTTCCTACTTCGGCACAGTATCACATCGAGAATACATGTATTTTGAGTTTCTTCTAAAACCAAAACCAATAATGTAGAAGTGTGGTGGTAATTACCTAAATCTTTATACACCCAGGATTCCTGAAATCCCGTTGATCAATAAATGTCGTATGCACTTCTAATCCGACAAAAGTCACCATCAAGATAATTTGTTGTTAATTATTGGCTTCCCTTTTATCAACCTTTAAACTCAATCAAAGGAATAATTGAACTCGGATAATGTTAAAATTGGCACTAATCAATATGAAACACTTCTGCCCAAGACCCATTTGTGTCCTTTATTTTATCGCTTTTTGCATAAAACCAATATTATGAAAGTTGCATACCCAATGAAAAATATAAGAATAAAAATTACATTTATATTTTTGTTAAACCACTTTGTTTTTAGTTGTATAATAGCATCACTGATCCCAATTAGCACATAATCATTGCATGCTTACCTGACAGCATAACCATTTTAGCAACTAAATCATTGGAAAATTATAATTATACATGTTATTCCGATACAACATATATTTCTGGGTTATAAATAAAGTGAAAGTTAAAGGCATGGGCATAAAGGATAAGGCAGAATAAGTAATCAAATACTGGCAATACTACTAATGTAGTATATTAATGAATTATGAACACAGAAAGTGTCGAATAAGCTTCTAAAAGTGAATCATCATAATAATAATGCTTTCTAGGTTTGAGTTGACTTTGCCCAAACCAAATCAATTGAATTATCTCGCTTCTTTGATTCTTGTCCTTGTGTAGCCCTTCGGCACATCCAAGAACAAATATACACGTCGGACACCTTCTTCAAACCCCTATACATTTTCTTAATTCCTTATGCCATACTACTACTTCCTAAAAGCCTTATTAAATCTACTATTCTTGTATCATTATTTTATCACATTTCACACTTACTGAACCTTAGATCAATTTGTTTAGATTCTTATTAGTAGTGTAGCTGACTCAGTCACTCATTGTGAGACCTTTTATTTAGGCATCCGAATGAAATAATTACATCAAGGGAGCTGAGAAAGCAAGAAAGTTAAATTTTACATTTACTACGGCCGGCCCAATCCATTCCAATAATGTAAGCTTCCACAATTTTCTCATCATTTCGTTTGTAACAAAGTTATAACAATTTCGTTAGTTTACTCTTCTTTTAGAATATCCATTCTAGATATTTGTGCATATTGATAAGCAAAACTATTCTGTATTAATGGGGAAAATGCACTAAAGATAAGATCAAGGGGTTTTTATATGGCATGAGATGCATGATGAAAAATTTCTAGCACGTGATTTATGTTCTACTAAAAGTCTGGATGCCTGGACTATCTGCAGGCAAAAGAGAGTGTGAAAGTGTGAGGAGAAATTGCGCAACAAACAAAGTTCCAATTTTTATTAATTAAATATTACGCTTTTATTTAATTATTTTTTATGTGTGTGTGTGTGTTTGGGCCGACCTTGACCTTCCTTGCGGTCATACATTTTTCCATTGCATTTAACCCTCTTTTTTATTACTTAATCCTCTTATAGTTAGTAAATTAATTGTGTAATGCCCGCTTGTGATAACTTCTAGTCATATTGTGTTCACAGTTGACACGTTGACAGTCAGTGCTTTTGCTTTCCAGTCAGACATGTAATTTGTAATAACAAAAGGTTAGATAAGAATATAAAATTGTATATAATTTCATACTGCATTGCGTACCAACGCATAATGGCAGCATGCAAAAAATTTCAATAATTATAATTACATTCAATAATTACATTAAAAGTTTGATTTATTGTGACAGACAAAAACTAAAAGTACAATGCAGCAAAAACAATTATGTGCCACGAAGGAAGGTTTAAAACCGACTTTGTCAAGGGTCAAGGTCAAAGCTCAAAGGATTCTACAAAAACACTAAAAGTCATAATTATGAATGAAGTACAAAATTGAAAATAAACGTAACAATGGAAGTTAGGAAATAGTTTCCAGTCCAGTGTGTTTGAATTTTGTGTGGCTAATTAACTGTTAACGTGTGCAATAATATTATGTGTTGGTGGGTCACTGTGTGAAATGTCTATTTTGTCTGTAGTCAGTAGTAGATCGTCGTAAAAGCCTCTAGTCATTAGTCATTAGTGTACCACGTGTATACCCTTTATGTACTAAAACTATAAACCAAGGCCAAGGGCTAGTAACTCTATAAAAAATGGCGAATAGTAGTGACGCTGAAAGTGCTGCAGACTCTTCTACTTATATTGAGTATTTTGAAGAGGTTGATGAAGATGATAGTGATGCAGATGTTGAGTCTGTTACTATGGATGCTCCAACCGAATACCATGAAGATGGTGTATTCGTTTTTGTATTTTATAGCAGCGATGACTCTGATGACACGAAGACCTTAGAGTTGTATCTTAGTCAAAGTTGGGACTTCGCATGCCTTAAAAATACAGTGGGGGTCAAATTGGTACTTTTTTATTTAAAGGAATGCTCTCAAAGTATTTTAAATTAATCGTGTTAAGCGTTCCCATTTTTAGAACGTCAAACTCGACCGGAAGTTACTTTTAAGGAAGGCTTAAAAAGTATGGGCTTTATTCTGGGGTTTATTATTCCAAATGAACCCCTTCTTAAAGCACACTCTTTATAAATGTATAATCCTGAGCTTATGTATATATACATTATACATGGATGAATTGTGCCGATTCAGTTAGAGGGGGAGGGGGTTAATTTATAAACCAAGGGTTTTTCTGGGAGGGGTATTAATTACTCTACTTAAATTATACAGGTAACCTGTGGGATTTCTAAAATAGGGAACGTAACACGATTTGAAGGCAATTTCAACAATAATCAAGTTATTGTTGCATGTTTTCACTACTAACATTAATATTAAAATTAATATATATTATGAGTGGAATATATTATTAAAGTTTGTACGGCGAGGTTGGCAGTAAATTCTGTAAATTATGCTTATTTGTGTGGTCTTATTGTAATGCTTTTAGGGTATTCCGGGAGATTGTCTTGTTTTTGCGTTTGGTGACAGAGAAATAGATAACAGTGCAACATTGAATGAGGTAAATAATCTTTTATGTCGTCATTGTCAATAATGGACTATGGAATGAGAATAAATTATTATGTGCTTGCAATTGTATCATAAGATTTATTAAACAATTCAACTCAAATGGAGATTATGCCCCCTTGAAATAATCATGGAGCTAAATATGAGCCCCTTAGCCTTTCCGTATCTCACACCATGATTTTCATGAGCCTTTAATTCTCTTCTCAAAAAAATAATATAAATATGCCTCTGCATTGAAACCTTAAGAAGTTATTAAACGGATCGATGTATACCAAAAACGTCATCCCTGACCTATAGAATATGCTCGTTAATAAAGTTCTTCCTAATTAATTCGAGCAAAAGTCAGTTTTTGAAGCTTATTTGCAGAGTTTCATTTTATGTTTTATGTCTGAACTGAAACTGGAAGTTTGAAAAGCAATAACGTATGTATTTTTGGGATTTTTCTGAATTCTTTGATTTCTCACCCGTAGCGAGTGACAAATAACAGATTTTGTAAAATAGAGATGCGAAACCCAAGGGTAACATAAGCATTGGTTGTTTATGATGTTACGATCAAAGCGTCATGTCATGGCATTGAGAAGAGAACACTTACAAATAAATGATTATTAATTACGTACTTACTTCCCACTGTTCTTGAAGTAGAATTAACGCACCTAAATATTATACTAGGGTTTTATAATGATAAAAATTATATTTACCCGAATATTTTATTGTTTGATTTTTAGATTGAAATTACTAATGGGTCAGTCGTAACATGTCAAAAGCATGATTCGCCATTTTGTCCCCATTGCACAACGGATAGAGAAGAATAAGGTATGATCAAAGTTAAAAGATTTTTTGGCATTGAAAAACAAAAAATATTTATACATGATATAAACGTACGATATATGACTATGACGATAGTTCATGCATTTTAAGTGTCATCAAGGGGACTTGGTATAGTAGTTTATTTTCTAGAGCTCTGACTGAATGCATTCTTTTAGAAAGTTAACTGAAAAGTCTTAAATTATTATGTATGAAAAAATGTAGCACAAACCTGCAAGATCTGGGAGTCTTGGGTAAAGCATTCCATTTCTGGCTAGCCACTCCAACTGCAGGTGATGAGCATTTGCCACGCTAAGACCAACGAATGAGTTTTGAGGTCCATTTCCATTGCCACCACCCCCACCATTACCCCCACTGACATTTCCCCCTTTGCCATCTCCATCTCCAAGAGATGGAAGGTGAAAGGCTGAAGAGCTTGGGAAATGATTCAGTCCTGATGGGGCGCCTGGAAGGTACGAATGTAGAGATCCAAAAATTGATCCTCCGCCGGTCATCCCCGTATGACCTCTGGGATTATTATTTGTACCTCCACTAACACGAGAATCACTGAAATCTGCATGAGACGCTGAGACACCACATGTGTCCATTAAAAGGGCAAGATTTCCATTCAGCCCTATGTGTTGATGGTGATGGTGGCTGAGCCCTTGTGCTCTGTTCCGGTCATTATTATGATGATTGTTACTACCACTGCCCGTGAGTCCGAGTGGAATGGGGCTATTTGAGTGCACTGAGGTGGGTTCTGAACCTGGGGAAATTGGGGGACTTAGTGAGGTTGCTCTGCTATTTGACTCTTCTTGGGGTGAGTTTGACCGTGACCAGTTTGACCATTGGGGTTTACCCCCACTGGACGATGGAGACTCACGGGCTAGTAAAACGTCAATTCTGAAAGACTTTTTCTCTGACATATTGTATTATTTTTACTGCTTAGTTTTTTCGAACTAAAACTGCTATCGTTATAGTTTAGCTATTTTAGTGCAAAGACTTGAATTTCTTTACCCCTGCGTTTTTACATTTGGTTAAGAACACGTTGCTTTATCGATGCTTTGCGGGTTGCAAACAATGACTGACTTAGATTGGACTCAGGACCGGAGGTTTGTGTTTTATGCCCGAGATCAAAATCTTCAGTGAGAAACCTTTATTTGGAAACGAAGTAGTATGGGGAAAGTTGCAGTTTCTGTGTGCAGTTGTAGATAGATTGTAGCAAAATTCTGGAGACTTTATCATCTACATGATGTGATGATGATAAGTATGATGATGAGGATGGGACGAGATGATGCGGGACTATAACATTATTCCACGGACCTAAACGGGTTTTGCTTTTCTGTTCATGTAAAAAGAGATCGTTGGTAAGATTAGATGATATCAAAGCTCTTCGTGTGGTTTTCTTTGGCTTTGGTAGAAAAGGCTGAAAGAATGAAACCCGCCTTCGGAGTGTTGGATTGGACTTGGTCCCATCAGGGTGACACCCTTCAGCTCGTAAAGAGGGGAACCGGTCCGTCCCATTTTCGGAGAGTGTCGACCAGATTATACATACCAACTCTAGTATAAAAGATTGAACAGCCGTGTAGAGAATAGATAGATGGATAGAGAAAGGGATTGCGGATCTGTAAATTACAGGCCCCATTACAATTTCACATTAAACAGACACTCAACTACTTACTACTTGATTATCTCTAGGCCCATCCATCCATCCAATCCTTTTATTTCGTCTTAACTTCTTCACAAGCATTACATTATTGCATTCATGCGTCGTAGGGGCATTCATTTGTCTCGTATTCTATTAAGTCTTAAGTGCTTCTTATTGTTCTTATTGCTGTTGAGTCAAGAGTCATTAATAGAACTTGTATTATGGGATGCGTTTATATGCTATCAATGGTAGTAGTAATATTAGGACAGATTAGAGATGCTGATGATGGTGGGTCAACCATTTAACGAGATAAAATCCTGGTAATTTTATGTTCACTCTGTAAGACTTAATCGATACTTAGCTCCGTTTTCTTTCTACAGTAGTTACATAGATCTTTTTATTGAAATGCTGTATCATTTCTGTCACCTTACTCTAAATTTTAGAGATATTTTTGTTGAGTCTCTTTATTCGCAAATTATAACTCGTCCTTGTATATTTTAATATTTCTTTATGATTAAAAGAAGCTAAACTTTGTTTTAGGGATTTACATATTTATATACAAATGCATTAATTAATAATAATGAAGGAAGTAAATCTTTCTCATGATCATTTGAAGTACCTAGATGTTTGTTGTAATGTATCATCTGGTTCATATGCAAAAAATATGACGAAAATGAAGTACAATTTTTAATTTTTCAATTTAAGCATTGATGTACCTATCAACCAAGCTTTGGTTACATTTTTTGCAAAAGCATTTTACAAATGCAACGGGTAATGCAATATTAACTTCTGAGAACTGATGTATTTTTATTTGGTCAGAAAAATCATTAGAATATGTTATGACATTATGACACCAGTGAAGTAAGTTATGGTTACACATTATTATGTACTGCCCAGAACACAAGGAAAAGGTTTTATTGTATCAAAATCACATTGCATCACTGCTTTGTCTTTACTAACTATAGTATGTATAATATTCGCCGTTACATTTTCATTAGGTGTCTGTGTATAGATATCCCGTTTTGAAACATAGTGTTAAGCAATGAACAAGTGTCTTAACATAAAATAGCTTAATCATGAGGCTTAACCCAGATGCAAAATACTGAAAGGTAGAAAGCGAGGTTTTTATTCCTTCATAAAACGTAGATCACAGTTTGACTTGAGTAATCTTACTTTTAGAGTTGAAAATGAAATCAATTTTATTTAGTCCTTATATGATTCTGTAGCTTAGAAACTTATGCTGGCACTAAGAACATTGCCCGTCCGTTCCTATTTTTCAATCCCAATGTTAAAAAATAAAACCCCAATTATAAGATGAAATGGTTTAGAATCGTGTGTGCGAAAGTTTTAGTAAAACATATCAGAGTAAAATAAATCAGTATGGAAATGCATATAAATATCTTTTTGAGGCATTTCAAATCATTCGAATAACGAAGCGAAAGAGAGACCGTGTATGATTCGTTATTTGAATGACCTGCTACTTGATCAATGATCAATGTGATAAAGTGGTAAAATATGCTAAATATTAAATTAAAATTATTAAATTATCTTAACTGGTATGTTAAGTGTTCAATAATTGAACGTGGTGAAGAAAACGAGAAGCGACAGAGGTTTTAAAGTTTTGCTGCATAAAGTATTATTATTCATTAATAATTAGAAATCGGTGGTATTTAACTTGGCACTCGCTATGCATAGCGTTTTTCTTGGAAATATTAAAATTGGGAATGTCTGACAATTTCTTTAGTTTCATAAATACTATTTTTACGCAGGGAATTCAATACCTTTGCACGTGGAAGTCGTAAGAAATGATTATGGCAATTCACCTATTGCTTATTTTAAAAATACCTTCCTTTATAACCTTTAAAGTGGAATGCCATTCTTGAATCCTTGACCTTGATCAACATTAACATTGGTTTTTAGACCTTGATAAGCTTGGAAACAGTCATTTGGATAAATGTTTAAGGTTGAGTCAAAATGGTTTGTGGATATATAACTATAATTAACTTCCCAGTGTAACTTGATTTAGCCCGAGCCTAGGCATAATGACTTTTATTTCAGAATTGGTCACGAAAAATAAATTTGGCTTCAGAT